>JAHIAM010001796.1:0-109858 GCA_021605205.1 Aegilops longissima
GAGAGCTCCAAATTCGGGTAAGTAAAAGGAACGTTTCCTTCACAGACTTGCTTTGGATTATGAAAGCATTACCCGCCGCGATCTTCTTGGCCGCCTCGATTTCCTGAAGGGCGCTCTAGGCTTCGGCTCGGGCATCTCGTGCGCTCTGGCGGGCCTTCGCAAGTTTGGACCCTTGCGTTTTAGAATCACGCTCCAAAGACTCGTACTTCTTGACGGCGTCCTGGAGCTCTTGCTGGACCTCGCTGACCCGGGCTTCGTGCTTCTCGCGCGCGGCGTGTTCCTTGGCCGCTCTGTCCTCGGCCTCGGCCAACGCCTTCTTGAGGGCCGCCACCTCGGTAGTGGCCCCTAATAAAGTTCATGACACTCTACTCAGCACGAACCATTCATCCTTCCTAAGTATACACACAGGTTACTGTATACCTTGGCTGTCCTCCAGCTGCTTCTTCACGAGGCCGAGTTCTTCCTCGGTCCGCTCCAGGTCCTGCTTTAGTCCTGAGACCTCTGCAGTATGAGCAGCAGCAGCCAGCAGCGACACCTGCTTATTCACATAGACATCTTATGTTGGACACCTGCGAAAATTATTTTGATCCTCTATTCGGCTTCTTCTTTCCGAACACCAAACAGAGCATCAGGGGCTACTGTCTACACTGTGATATTCTATCTACAATTACATTACTTACCTCAAAGTCTGTTAAAAGTCTAGCGTAGGCTTTGGTCAGTCCGCTTTTGGCGGACCGAACCTTCTCGATCACCGTACCCATAAGGACACGGTGTTCATCCATAATGGAAGCGCCTTGCAGCGCTTCCAGCAGATTATCCGGCTGGACAAAAGTCACCGGCGGAATAGGCACACCTGCTCCTTTTGAGGAAGGCTGCTCGCTTGATTTCGAAGCCATGTAGGTCTCCGGAATGGTATCCGGCTGGGGGCCAAATTGAACTTGCCCCCCATAAACCAGTCTCCGTGGGGTTTTTTCCCTCATACGTCTGGCGGCTGAGAAGTCACCCTTTGGCGCCACCCCGACAACCCCCAGAGCCTCTCCCAGACCTGGGAAGGTCCATTGGGACACCACCTCGTCATCACCCTTGGTCGAGGGAGAGCGAGCGGGCGGCGGCGACATACTGGCCATCTCCTTGGATCTAGCGAACCTCCTGTTGAGGATCGCGGGGAGCTGTCGCGAGCCGGACTGCAATGGCATAATTTAAGCATATTAATATTACAAAGTGGAAAGGCCAGACACTTGGACTTGCATAAGGTTTTTAGTACTTACGAGGCGGCTCGAGGCTTGGTCCGGGGCGGTCGCTCCGGACTGCTATCGACGTCCCACGCGGAGTTACCCGCGAGGGAGCCTTTCCCCCTCTTGGGCACCTTTGCCTCCAGATTTGTGGAGGGCCCCCTTTTCTTCCTTCCCCCCTCAGGGGGGGAGTCGCTTTCTTCCTCCTCCTCATCGTCATCTTCGACGGTCGAAGAGTGAGTCTCGTCTTCGGACATCATGTCCGAAGCGCCTTTTCGGCGAAGGCCACTCCTGGCCCCCTTGGCCGTTTTCTTGGCCTTCTTCTCCGGCACATCATAAGGCACCGGAAACAACATCTTCATCAGAAGTGGCAATTCTTGGTCTTTGGGCAGCTGAGCCGGACGGTTAATCCGTCCTGCTACCTCGATCCAGGCCTGACGAAATTGATAGGAAGGCTTAGACTCCTTCCTCAAAATTTGCCAGTAAAGGATATACCTTGAAAGAACTTACCGAATTCGCCTAGCGCTTCAAGCTAAGCCCGCGATCCTCGGTTGTGGGCAATGGTGTCTCGCCGGCCTAGAAAAGCACTTTCCAGATGTCTTCGTGCATTGTGTCGAAGAGCTCTAGTAGCGTCTAGTGCTTGGCTGGGTCGAACTCCCACAAATGGCAAGTCCGGCATTGGCACGGAAGGATCCCGCGAACGAGCATAACCTGAATCACGTTAACAAGCTTAATTTTCTTGGTTATCATGTTCTGGATGCATGTCTGGAGCCCAGTTAGCTCATTTGAGGAACCCCAGGTTAGGCCCCTCTCTTGCCAGGAGGTGAGCCGCTTCGGAACTCTGGATCGGAATTAGAGGGCTGCCGCCCAGTTGGTGTCGCGCGGCTCGGTGATGTAGAAGCACCCCGACTGCCATCCCTTCACCGTCTCTGCAAAGGTGCCCTCGGGCCAGGTGACATTGGGCATCTTGCCCACCATGGCGCCTCCGCACTCCGCTTGTTGACCGCTCACCACATTCAGCTTCATATTAAAGGTCTTTAACCATTGGCCGAAGTGAGGTGGGATGCGGAGAAAGGCCTCGCAAACGACAATAAATGCCGAGATGTTGACGATAAAGTTGGGGGCTAGATCATGGAAGTCTAGCCCGTAGTAAAACATCAGTCCACGAACGAACGGGTGGAGAGGGAATCCCAGCCCGCGGACGAAATATGTGAGAAACACAACCCTCCCATTGGGCTCTGGGGTAGGGACGATCTGTCCCTTGGCCGGGAGTCGGTGAACGATCTCCTTGGCCAGGTATCCGGCCTCCCGGAGCTCCTTGATGTCCTTCTTCTTAACAGAGGAGGCCATCCACTTGCCTCCAGCTCCGGATCTGGACATGACTGGAGTGCTTTCTCGGAAGGAGGAAGCTAGAACTTGGGCGCTGGAGCTCAAGGATGGAAGGCTAGAGAAAGAGGGACGGCGTGAGTGAAGAGAGGGTATCCTTATCCCCTTATAAAGGCCATAAATATCAAGCGCCTCCCCGCTCGCCTTAAACTCGCCTATTCCCAAGGGCCGTGTAAATGGCACGGTTGGGTTACCCACGCTCGTATTGATGAGAATCCCGCAATAAGGGTACACGATCTCTGCTTTGACAAGACGTGCCAATGGCAACCGCGTCTCGAAACATGGAGCGACAAACAGAAAACGGTTCAAAATTATGACTGGGTAGACGTGATGTCATGTAGTAAAAAGTTGTCAGCGGATTGGACTCATGGAGTATTATATTCTCTCTCTGCGGTTGTGTGTGGTGTGTGTTACAGGTCCGAACATACATCCGAAGACTATCTTGGAGTTCGGAAAGGGGAACCCGCCTTGCAATGCCGAAGACAAATATGCGCGCCGGACTCCTCGTCATTGAAGTCAGGTTCAGGGGCTACTAAGGGAGTCCTGGACTAAGGGGTCCTCAGGCGTCCGCCTGTTAGCCATGGGCCAGACTGATGGGCTGTGTAGATACGAAGACCAAAGACTGCACCTGTGTCCAGATAGGACTCTCCTTGGCGTGGAAGGCAAGCTTGGCGGCCAAATATGTAGATTCCTTTCTTTGTAACCGACCTTGTGTAACCCTAGATCCTCCCAGTGTCTATATAAACCGGAGGACTTAGTATGGATAGGGAGATACTCATTACCCTAGTCATACAGGCTAGACATCTAGGGTTTAGCCATACGATCTCGTGGTAGATCAACTCTTGTAATACGCATATTCATCAAGATCAATCAAGCAGGAAGTAGGGTATTACCTCCATAGAGAGGGCCCGAACCTGGGTAAACATCATGTCAACCGACTCCTGTTACCATCGACCTTAGACGCACAGTTCGGGACCCCCTACCTGAGATCCGCCGGTTTTGACACGGATAGGGCCCACAAGCCATCTAGGAGCGCCCCAGGGGGGCGCCCTCTAGGCTTGTGGCCAATGGGTGGACCCCCTCTGGTTGATTCTTCCGCCAGTATTTTTTATGTATTCCAAAAATATTCTTCATAAGTTTTCAGGTCAACCCGAGAACTTTTATTTTTGCACAAAAATGACACCATGGCAATTCTGCTGAAAACAACATTAGTCCGGGTTAGTTCCAATCAAATCATGCAAATTAGAGTCCAAAACAAGGGCAAAAGAGTTTGGAAAAGTAGATATGATGGAGACGTATCAGGTATTTTTTATGTATCCACATATGTATTTAAGTTTTTGGTCAATACAATTCTAGCATGAATAATAAACCTTTATCATGATTAAGGAAATATAATAATAATCATTTTATTATTGCCTCTAGGGCATATTTCTATCAACTTTAAGAAACGACAACTTAGGTTTCTTGTCAAACCATAGTTCATAAAGTGTCGTCTCAACGAATTTAGACGGTGCCCTATTTAATGTGAATCCAGTTGTCTCTAATGCATAACCCCAAAGCGATAGTGGTAAATTGGTAAGAGACATCATAGAATGCACCACATCTAATAAAGTATGGTTATGATGTTCAGACACACCATTACGCTTTGGTGTTCCAGGTGGCGTGAGTTGTGAAACAATTCCACATTATTTTAAATGAAGGCCAAACTCGTAACTCAAATATTCGCCTCCGCGATTAGATCATAGAAACTTTATTTTCTTGTTACGATGATTTTACACTTCACTCTGAAATTCTTTGAAGTTTTCAAATGTTTCAGACTTGTGTTTCATCAAGTAGATATACCCATACCTACTCAAATCATCTGTGAAGGTCAAAAAATAACGATACCTTCCGCGTGCTTCAACACTCATCGAACCTCACACATCGTATGTATTATTTCCAATAAGTCATTAGCTCGCTCCATTGTTTCGGAGAATGGAGTTTTAGTCATCTTGCCCATGAGGCATGGTTCACAAGTATCAAATGATTCATAATCAAGTGATTCCAAAAGTCCATCCCCATGAAATTTCTTCATGCGCTTTACACCAATATGACCTAAACGACAGTGCCACAAATATGTTGCACTGTCATTATCAACTTTGCATCTTCTGACATCAATATTATGAATATGTGTATCACTCAATCAAGATTAAACAAGAACAGACCATTCTTCAAGGTTGCATGACCATAAAAGATATTATTCATAAAGTTAGAACAACCATTATTCTCTGACTTAAATGAATAACCATCTCGCAATAAATGTCGGAGTAAATGACCACGGGTAGCCTCGTCAGCCCCCCATGGTATTTCAAGACATCGAGCCGGCTGCGCCCCTCAAGCACCAAAGACAAAGGGCCGCCTTCTGGGGGCTGGCTGGTCCAAGCAGCCGGCTGCTAGAAGGCGGCGGAATCCAGCAGGCGGCCAGGAAGTGGGCCGACTCCTAGCAGGCGGCCTCTAGGGAGGCCGGATCCTAGTAGACGGCCCCTCGTGCGGCACCCACATAAACATGACAAGATGGGGCATGGCTACAGTGCGGCCTGCCACCCCCGAACGCAGGGTGGAACGTGGCCACAGTGCGGCGTACCAGGCGGACATCCCACATCCGCCGCAACACTGTTGCTATGCTGCCCGTGACATCATCCACGGCAGAGGAAGCCATGCCCTCACGACAGGTTGTCGGTATGTTCCGCAGGTGGCGGGCCTTACCTATCCGTGAGAATCCATAAGGCGGCTGGCCGCGACCACTCGGCGCGGGGGAGGCCGACTCCTGAGAAGGCGGCTGATAGTCTCCGTCGTACCTACTTTTCCAAACACTTTTGCCATTGTTTTGGACTCTAACTAGCATGATTTGAATGGAACTAAACCGGACTGACGCTGTTTTCAGCAGAATTGCCATGGTGTAATTTATGTGCAGAAACAAAAGTTCTCGGAATGACCTGAAACTCCACGGAACTTATTTTTGGAAAATATTAAAAATACTGGAAAAAGAATCCACGTCAGGGGGGCCTCCACCTGTCCACGAGGGTGGGGGGCGTGCCCCCTGCCTCGTGGGCCCCCTGACGCTCCACCGACCTCAACTCCAACACCATAGATTCGTGTTCGGGGAGAAAAAAATCAGATAGAATAATTCATCGTGTTTTACGATACGGAGCCGCCGCCAAGCCCTAAAACCTCTAGGGAGGGCTGATCTGGAGTCCGTTCGGGGCTCCGGAGAGGGGAATCCGTCACTGTCGTCATCATCAACCATCCTCCATCACCAATTTCATGATGCTCACCGCCGTGCGTGAGTAATTCCATCGTAGGCTTGCTGGACGGTGATGGGTTGGATGAGATTTATCATGTAGTTGAGTTAGTTTTGTTAGGGTTTGATCCCTAGTGTCCACTATGTTCTGAGATTGATGTTGCTATGACTTTGCTATGCTTAATGCTTGTCACTAGGGCCCGAGTGCCATGATTTCAGATCTGAACCTGTTATGTTTTCATGAATATATGTGAGTTCTTGATCCTATCTTGCAAGTCTATAGTCACCTACTATGTGTTATGATCCGGCAACCCCGAAGTGACAATAATCGGGACCACTCCCGGTGATGAGCGTAGTTTGAGGAGTTCATGTATTCACTATGTGTTAATGCTTTGGTCGGTACTCTATTAAAAGGAGGCCTTAATATCCCTTAGTTTCCATTAGGACCCCGCTGCCACGGGAGGGTAGGACAAAAGATGTCATGCAAGTTCTTTTCCATAACCACGTATGACTATATTTGGAATACATGCCTACATGAATTGATGAATTGGAGCTAGTTCTGTGTCACCCTATGTTATGACTGTTACATGATGAACCGCATCCGGCATAATTCTCCATCACCGATCCAATGCCTATGAGCTTTTCACATATTGTTCTTCGCTTATTTACTTTTCCGTTGCTACTGTTACAATCACTACAAAACCCAGAAATATTACCTTTGCTACCGTCACCATTACTTCCATATTACTTTGCTACTAAATACTTTGCTGCAGATATTAAGTTATCCAGGTGTGGTTGAATTGACAACTCAACTGCTAATACTTGAGAATATTCTTTGGCTCCCCTTGTGTCGAATCAATAAATTTGGGTTGAATACTCTACCGTCGAAAACTATTGCGATCCCCTATACTTGTGGGTTATCAAGACTATTTTCTGGCGCCATTGCCGAGGAGCATAGCTCTATTCTTTGAGTCACTTGGGATTTATATCTGCTGGTCACTATGAGGAACTTGAAAGACGTGAAAACAAAAATTTATCCCTCAACTACGAGGGGAGGTAAGGAACGCCATCTAGCTCGCACTTGATTCACCTTCATTTTGAGTAAGTTTGCGACACCTAAACCTTCTTTCGCTCTTAATTCGATATGTCGATGTTATTGATGATGCCACTTCATTATGCATGATACTTATGATGAAACTACTTCTATGCTTGATACTCTTGTGCCACTTAGTGAATTTCTTGATGAACAACTTGCTAGGGCTAGAGAGAATAAAATTATGAAACCGATAATATTGAAGATAGTGATGATGAAGACTCTCCCTAATAAATATGAATTGCTCACAGTGCTCGAGGGTTATGTTCTGGATTAAGAATCTGCTAGAGCCATTCTTGCTTGCAATGATAGAAGTGATCTTAAGAAATTATTAGCTAAATAGAAGCAGCAATCTCTTAATGCTAGAATGAAACCTGGCCCTGCTTTTGCTACTTCACCTATCTGTGTTACTGATAAGGATTATGAATTCTCTGTTGATCGTGATATAATTACTTTGGTTGAATCTGATCCTTTTTTATGGCTATGAATCTGAAACTGTTGTGCCACATCTTACTAAATTAAATGATATAGCCACCATGTTCACTAATGATGAGAGAAATCACTACCTTTATATCCTTAAAATATTTCCGTTCTCATTAAAGGGTGATGCTAAGATATGGTTTTATTCTCTTGATCCTGGTTGTGTGCGTAGTCCCCAGGATATGATTTATTACTTCTCTGCTAAATATTTCCATGCTCGCAAGAAACAAGCTGCTTTAAGGGATATATACAACTTTGTGCAAATTGAAGAAAAGAGTCTCCCACAAGCTTGGGGGAGGCTTCTCCAATTACTTAATGCTTTGCCCGATCATCCTCTGAAGAAAAATGAAATACTTGATATCTTTTATAATGGACTAACTGATGCTTCCAGAGATTACCTGGATAGTTGTGCTGGTTCTGTTTTCAGGGAAAGAACACCGGATGAAGCTGAAATTCTATTAAATAATATGTTGACCAATGAAAATAATTGGACACTTCCTGAGCCAATTCCTGAGCCTATTCCTAAACCAACTCCGAAGAAGAGGGGTGTTCTATTTCTCAGTCCTGAAGATATGCAAGAGGCAAAGAAATCTACGAAAGAAAAGGGTATTAATGGTGAAGATGTCAAGAATTTACCTCCTATTGAAGAAATACATGGCCTTAATTTACCGCCTGTTGAAGAAACATATGATCTTAATCCATCACCTATTGAAGAAACTCATGGTCTTGATAACCCAACACAGGTAGTAAAGGTAAATTCTCTCTATAGATTTGATGAAGGTGATATCCCTCGTTATAAGTCTGCTAGACAATGCTTAGATGAGTTTGACAATTTCACTATTAAACAATAAAACTTTAATGCTTATTTTAGGAGACAATTGAAATATAACTCCGATACGCTTGAATACTTGGGTGATTATATGTCTAGAGTTAAAGGTGAACTTAAACTCATTACTAAACATGCTTCTATGGTACCACTCAAGTAGAACAAGTACTTAAAGATCAAAATGATTTGCTCAATGAATTGAATAGTAAGAATAATGATTATGCTGTTAGAGTGGCTACTAGAACTGGTAAAATGACTCAGGAACCTTTGTATCCTGAAGGCCACCCTAAGAGAATTGAGCAAGAATCTCAGAGAAATAATATAGATGCACCTAGTCCTTCTAAAAAGAAGAAAGAGAAAAATGATAGGACTTTGCATGCAATTAGTGAACCTATTGAGAATCCAAATGATATTTCTATTTCTGATGCTGAAACACAATCTGGTAATGAACATGAACCAAGTGAAAATATTAATGAAGATGTTCATGATGATGCTCAACCTAGTAATGATAATGATGTAGAGATTGAACCTGTTGTTGATCTTGATAACACACAATCAAAGAATCAACGTTATGATAAGAGAGACTTTTTTGCTAGGAAACACAGTAAAGAAAGAGAACCATGGGTTCAGAAACCCATGCCTTTTCCTTCCAAACCATCCAAGAAAAAGGATGATGAGGATTTTGAGCGCTTTGCTGAAATGATTAGACCTATCTTTTTGCGTATGCGTTTGACTGATATGCTTAAAATGAATCCTTATGCTAAGTATATGAAAGAAATTGTCACTAATAAAAGAAAGATACCGGAAGCTGAAATTTCCACCATGCTTGCTAATCACACTTTTAAGGGTGGAATACTTAAGAAACTAGGAGATCCAGGAGTACCAACTATACCATGCTCCATTAAAAGAAACTATGTTAAAACTGCTTTATGTGATCTTGGAGCCGGTGTTAGTGTTATGCCTCTCTCTTTATATCGTAGACTTGACTTGAATAAGTTGACACCTACTGAAATATCTTTGCAAATGGCTGATAAATCAACTGCTATACCTGTCGGTATTTGTGAGGATGTGCCTGTTGTGGTTGCAAACATTACTATTTTAACGGACTTTGTTATTCTTGATATTCCCGAGGACGATAGTATGTCTATTATTCTTGGAAGACCAATACTTTTGTGCAAAACTTCTACTATTATCCTAAGGAATCACCTCCTTCAGTAGAGTTTCATTTATATGATGTGGTTAAGAAGATGTCACTAGATGAATTTTGCAAGGTTTGCAAAATACCTTTCGAGGGTAGCTTAGAAGAACCACATCGTAAAGATGTGGACGGGTTTATTAACACTATTACTGTAGGGGAAACTAGGAAGGTTTCCGATGCAAGAATCACTAGCATACATTTTCCTGTTTTACGCTACTTTGCCATATTTGCTAGTCGTTGCTTAATTGGTCGCAGAAACTGTGGAAACCTTAGTGTTCCTGATATTATTATTTTGTTCCATGGTTTATTCTGTGATAATACCGTTAGTATGGGCGGGATTTTTGCCAAACGGTTAAGTTTGAACCGTACAAAGGGCCCCATCTTTGGAGGTATTTACGCTTCACGCCTTGCTGCACACTATAACATACCTATTAGGCACTACGAAAAAGAAGAAAAATTGCTGCCCACTGTTTATTTAGATTATAAGAGTATGGTAGCACATGACTTTATTGTTAAGAATAGGGAAGGGGCGCTTAAATACAAATTGTTCTATGATAAACATCACCCTGAGATTATTACCTTTCCTGCTCCTTCCTTGTTTGATTTATCTACAGGTCTGTATCTTGTTCCGCTGGCGGCCATTCACGCCTACCGGAACCCTACACGGCCACAGAGCCGGAGCTGGAACCACAATTTGAACCTCCACGACAGGCTAATTACTAGTGGGATCCGGAGATGATTGCCAACCAGTGGCAATCAGAGTCTCCTTCATCTTAGTACGACCCCGGTTATAACTTTGGAAATCCACCAGGCCATCCGTGGCAATAGACCAACTTAGGCCAAAAGCCTAAGCTTGGGGGAGTACGTATTTCTCACCGACATTACATTCATGTTCACAGACTCATTGCTAGATGTCGGTGCTCATACTCTTTCTCTGTAATAACCATGCTAGTTTATTTTCCTTTTTCTTGCTTTCTTCTTGTGTGTTTAATAAACCTTAAGAAAAACCAAAAAATAGTTTAGCTTTTAGTTAGTTTACTTTTCTTGCTGTAGTAGTAGTAATTAAAAAGAAACCCCAAAAAGATTTCTCGTTCTTCCTTTGCTTGTTGGGAGCTTTCCCGTGTAAATAGTTTTATTTCTTTTCTTTTCTTTGGGGGTCGATAGGAGAAGACCATAATTAAAATTGTTGAGGTGGCTCTTATATGCATTATTGTTGATTTAACCAAGAGCCCATTGATATGTCTTCGTCGTATCTACTTATCCAAACACTTTTGCCCTTGTTTTGGACTCTAACTTGTATGATTTCAATGGAACTAACCCGGACTGACGCTGTTTTCAGCAGAATTGACATGATGGTGTTTTATGTGCAGAAAAAAAATCTCGAAATGACCTGAAATTCCATAGAACATCTTAGAAAAAAAAAATCCTCGCCAAAGATGAAGACCAGGGGCCCACACCACGCCCACGAGGGGGGGCGCCTCCGTATGCGCGCCCCTACCTCGTGGGCCCCCTGGAGACCCTCCGACGCCAACTCCAACTCAATATATTTGCTTTCGGAGAGAAAAAAATCAGAGATAAGAAATCATCGCGTTTTACGATACGGAGCCGCCGCCAAGCCCTAAAACCTCTCGGGAGGGCTAATCTGGAGTCCGCTCGGGGCTTCGGAGAGGGGGATTCATCGCCGTCGTCATCATCAACCATCCTCCATCACCAATTTCATGATGCTCACCGCCGTGCGTGAGTAGTTCCATCGTAGGCGTAATGGACGGTGATGGGTTGGATGAGATTTATCATGTAATCGAGTTAGTTTTGTTAGGGTTTGATCCTTAGTATCCGCTATGTTCTGAGATTGATGTTGCTATGACTTTGCTATGCTTAATGCTTGTCACTAGGGCCCGAGTGCCATGATTTCAGATCTGAACCTATTATGTTTTCATGAATATATGTGAGTTCTTGATCCTATCTTGCAATTCTATAGTCACCTATTATGTGTTATGATCCGACAACCCCGAAGTGACAATAATCGGGACACTTCTCGGTGATGACCATAGTTTGAGGAGTTCATGTATTCACTATGTGTTAATGCTTTGTTCCGGTTCTCTATTAAAAGGAGGCCTTAATATCCCTTAGTGTCCATTAGGACCCCGCTGCCACGGGAGGGTAGGACAAAAGATGTCATGCAAGTTCTTTTCCATAAGCATGTATGACTATATTCGGAATACATGCCTACATTACATTGATGAATTGGAGCTAGTTCTGTGTCACCCTAGGTTATGATTGTTACATGATGAACCGCATCCGGCATAATTATCCATCACCGATCCAATGACTACGAGATTTCCATATACTGGTTTACGCTTATTTACTTTCCCGTTGCTACTGTTACAATCATTACAAAACACCAAAAAAATTACTTTTGCTTTCATTACTCTTTTGTTACCGTTACCACCACTATCATATTACTTTGCTACTAAACACTTTGCTGCAGATACTAAGTTTCCAGGTGTGGTTGAATTGACAACTCAGCTGCTAACACTTGAGAATATTCTTTGGCTCCCCTTGTGTCGAATTAATAAATTTGGGTTGAATACTCTACCCTCGAAAGCTGTTGCGATCCCCTATACTTGTGGGTTATCAAGACCAATTTCTGGCGCCGTTGCCGGGGAGCATAGCTCTATTCTTTGAGTTACTTGGGATTTATATCTGCTGGACACTATGAAGAATTTGAAAGACGCTAAGACAAAAATTTATCCCTCAACTACGAGGGGAGGTAAGGAACTGCCATCTAGCTCGCACTTGATTCACCTTACGTTATGAGTAAGCTTGCGACACCTAAACCTCGCTTCGCTATTCGCTCGATATGTCGCATGTTATTGATGATGCCATACGCTATGCATGATACTTATGATGAAACTACTTCTATGCTTGATACTACTGTGCCCCTTGGTGAATTTCTTGATGAACAAATTTCTAGGGCTAGAGAGAAAGAAACTATTGAATCTGATTATATTGATGAAAGTTGTGACGCCCCCGATTCAATCGTACACTAATCATACACGCAAACGTGTATGATCAAGATCAGGAACTCACGAGAAGATATCACAACACAACTCTAAAACATAAATAAGTCATACAAGCATCATAATACAAGCCGGGGCCTCGAGGGCTCGAACACAAGTGCTTGATCATAGGCAGTCACGGAAGCAACAATATCTCGAGTACGGACATAAGTTAAACAAGTTTGCCTTAAGAAGGCTAGCACAAACTGGGATACAGATCGAAGAGGCGCAGCCTCCCGCCTCGATCCTCCTAAACTACTCCTGGTGGTCGCCGCCGGGCTGCATGTAGTAGTAGGCACCTCCGGTGTAGTAGTCGCCATCGACGGTGGCGTCAGCCTCTGGGCTCCATCGTCTGTCGCAGCAATCGGGTAAAGAAAGGGGGAAAAGGGGAACAAGGCAACCGTGAGTACTTATCCAAAGTACTGCAAGCAAGGAGCTACACTACATATGCATGGATATGTGTAAAGGGCCATATCAATGGTGAATCGCAGAATGCCGTAATAAGAGGGGATAGCTAATCCACGTCGAAGACTACGCTTCGGCAGCCTCCGCCTTGCAGCATGTAGCATGTAGTAGTCCAAGTCCTCCAAGTAGCATCGCATAGCAATAATCCTACCCGCGATCCCTCCTCATTGCCCTGTTAGAGAGCGATCACCGGGTTATATCCGCACTTGGAAGGGTGTGTTTTATTAAGTATTCGGTTCTAGTTGTCATAAGGTCAAGGTACAACTCCAAGTCGTCATGTTACCGAAGATCACGGCTATTCAATAGATTATGTTCACTGCAGGGTGCACCACATAACCCAACACGCTTGATCCCATTTGGCGGACACACTTTTCTAGGTCATGCCCGCCGCTGAAGATCAACACGCCGCAGCCCCACCTAGGCACAACAGAGAGGTCAAGACGCCGGTCTAAACCTAAGCGACTGGGTGCTGGGCCCATCGCCCATAGCACACCAAGACGTTATGGCGGCGGCCGGAAGCGTAACTAGCCCCTTAATACAAGAGCAAGCTTACGTTCCAATCCGGCGCGCCGCTACCACGACGTCATGGAAGTGCTTCCGCCGATACCACGACGTCGAGTGCCCATATCTTTCCCACGTAGTTGGTTAGTGCGTATAGACCAAATGGCCAGACTCAGATCAAATACCAAGAACTCATTAAGTGTGTTAAGTATCCACGAACGCCGAACAGGGCCAGGCCCACCTCTCTCCTAGGCGGTCTCAACCTGCCCTGTCGCTCCGCCACAAAGATCCACTCTGGTGCTCCTCTGAGCCAATTCGCCTTTAGTCACCACATGTATCATGTATAAGTATAAGATATACCCGTGATCACCTCCCAAGTGATCACGGCCCGATAGTATAGCACAGCAGACGGACAAGAATGTAGGGCCACAGATGGAATACTTGCATCCTATACTAAGCATGTAGGATTGCGGTAAAGGTAACAACAAGAGTAGCAAGGACGGGCTATGCATCGGGATAGGTATAATGAAGCAAGAACATGCTACACTACTCTAATGCAAGCAGTATAGAGTAGAATAGGCGATATCTGGTGATCAAGGGGGGGCTTGCCTGGTTGCTCTGGCAAGAGAGAGGGGTCGTCAACTCCATAGTCGTACTGGGTAGCAGCGGCGTCGGTCTCGGTGTCTAGCGAGAGAAGAGGGGGAAGAAACAATAAATATTTAAGCAAACAGATGCATAGCGATGCATGACATGACATGTATCGGTGCTAGGGGTGCCCTAACGCGGTATGAGGTGATACCGGTGAAGGGGGAAAACATCCGGGAAAGTATCCCGGTGTTTCGCATTTTCGGCCAGAGGAGTCGGAGGGGGAAAGTTGCGAGTTTGATATGTTAGGGGTGTGTGGCGGACGAACGGGTTGCGTATCCGGAATCATCTTGTCGTTCTGAGCAACTTTCATGTTGAAAATAATTTAATCCGAGTTACGGATTAAAAGATATGATTTTCTAAAGATTTACTAATTTCTGGAATTTCATTAATTCTTTATTTTAATTCGAAATTGGATTAATGACATCAGCAAGATGTCATGTTGACATCAGCAGACCAGCAGGGTTGACTAAGTCAAACTGACAGATGGGGCCATTGACTGGTCAACAAGACTGGTCAAGCGAGTCGGTCGGTGATCAACGATCCTGTGGACTTAGTCAAACTTATGAGTGGGTCCCACTTGTCATACTCGCTAGTTAATTAATGTAGTTAATTAGGTTAATTAGTCATTAGGTTAATTAATCTTAATTGGTTAATTTAATCAGAATTAATAAAGTTAATTAATTAATTATTTTCATTATTTATTTATTTATTTATTTATTTATTATTATTTTAATTCTTTTTTTATTAAAACATTCTAGGGTGGGCCCCGGCTGTCATAGGGCCACTGGGCCTTAGCGGATCGGGTGCGCCTGATCAGGCGATGCGAGGCGAAGGGCGAGGAGCGCCAGCGCCAGCCTGCAGGGCGGCCGAAGCGACCAAGCCATGCGCGGGCGGCCGGGTGGTTCACGGAGGCCAGCCACCACAGCCGGAAGCAGAGGGCGCCAGCAGAGGGCGGCACGGGGAGCAGGCGGCGGCAATGAGGCCACGGCAAGACGCATGGCGGCGGCACTAGAGAGAGCAGAGAGTGAGGGGACGACAGCACACGCGCTGGCGTCGAGATGGTCGGCGAGGCCACGGCAGAGCGGGCCATGGCAAGGCGGCGGTCGTCGTGAGGAGGGCGCCGAGAGGAGGTCGCGCCCGGGCGGCAACAAGTGCGGCCGCAGTGGCGGCGATGAGGCGTATGGAGGGCGGATGCTTGCAAGATGGCTGGGGCGCTGGGCGCGGCGCCGACGCGGTGATCAAGGGCACGCATCTAGCGCGGCCAGAACGGGACAGAGAGCAGGGGAGGGGCGAGGCGGAGCTCACATCGAGGAGCAGGGACGGGGCAATGTGCTCGGTGGAGGTCGGGGAGGACGACGGGGACGAGCGGCGGAGAGGAGCAGTCCGGTGACGAGGAGGTCGAGGCGGAGGTGCTCCTGGTGGCTGCGGCGAGGCGTGGTGCGGTAGAGGTGGCCGACGAGCGAGGGCGAGGAGGTCGGCGGCGTCCTGGCGTGGGGGAGGGCGGCGAGCTCCGGGCGGCGTGTGGCGGCGGGTGGCGTCGAGCCCGATCCGATCTGGATCGGGGAAAGGCGCGTCGTGGGGAGTGGGTGGTGGCCGGTTAGGGTTTGGGGGAAGGAGTGGATAAGGAGGGGTAGTGGGCCGGCCGGTTGGGCCAAGTGGGCGAATGGGCGGCCATTGGTCTCACTGCCCAGGGGTCTTTTCTCTCCTTTTCTTCTAGTTTTAGGTTTTAGTTTTTCTTTTTGTTTTTATTTATTTTCTTTTCTGTTTTAAATCACTTTAAATTATTTAGACATTTTATAAAAATGTGTTTGCTGCACCATAATTACCCTTGTAATATTTGGCAACCAATTTAACATTTTGTTTCAATTTCAAAACTTTTATTATCGACATTAATTTTAAATTTGAATTTGACGCGGTTGAACTAACGGACATTTAGCAACAAAGAATAGGGATGACGTGGCATCACTAGCAGAGGATCCTTGTAGCTTAATTACCCAAGCGCCACAATTCTCCTCCACTACAAGAAATCTCGTCCCGAGATTTAAGAGGGGACTAAGGGGAAGGTGCGTTACGTAAATCCTAACGAATCTACTCGGCCTTGGTTGCTCTTCTTGAAGAGGTCGATCCATTACATTGACATCTTCATTTCTGCTTCAGTCATCATGGTGATGTCGCCTTTTCTCGAACTCCAACGCGTTTTACGAATAGGTAAGGGCAGCTCGCCACTGATGAATGCTTATGAGGGAAACAATCTGGGGGTTAACCCATGACGGAGCATAAGATTATCTCTCGAGTTGAACATATAGAATACATCAAGAGTAAGGTACGAAGGTACAATAAGAGGTTCCAAGCGGATAGATAGTTGCTCGAAGTCTGAACCAGAGTGAGAAAGTGGTTCAGGGCAGTGAGAGTAAATATTGCGTCTGATACCAGAATAGAGCACTAGGAAGGTGGCTCATGAATTACACATGAAACCAAGAGTAAGGGATAACTTTGTCAACAAGGTGTATAGGAGAGTCAGGTTTCGATCCTGGGACCTGTGGGTTATGGGCCCACCATGTGGGTTAAAAGTAGGAAGGGCGATGACGTCTTGCACGATCATGTAAGCAAGGCAAGGTAGAGGTTAGCCTATCAGTTATATGTCAGTAACCACGTCGGTACCAAGGGCGAGGTATGAAGAGAACCATTTTCCTGCTCGTTGAATGAGGCGGACCAATAGGCAAAGTTCTCGCGGTGGTTACCGGAATGTTATCGACAATAGTAACAGGGTCTTAAGTCGTACATCGATGTGTTTATATAAGCAGGAGAATATTACTGCTTAGATCATATAGACCACAAGAAAGGTTAAACAAAACAATGGAAAGGAAAATGTGTCCAAACACATATTTGAGGGGTATATCCTTCCCAAGGACAAGCAGGGCATGATATCCATAAGAGGATAGAAAGTAGAAAACCCTTCGTAAGGGAGAGAAATTTCATGACATTACCCATACAAAGGTGTTTGATAATTGAGCAAGAAACATTTAGCATTGGGCTTCAAATGTTCTTGTTGAAAATCAGAGTACCACATACATGCTTCGAGATAGCGTTGACGTGGTCTTTAAGCAAAGGTCAGACTTGGATACACAAAGGATTCATCAGGAACAACTTATAGAATAAGTCTTACAATTTCCTCCCGGAAGAATGGTTAACCTTGTTAAAAGGAAACCATAACAACAGGTCCTCCGCCAGGTGTGCTAGGCATGAAATCACCTTACCGGTTCATATAAGGGCCAATGTTATGAGTCTTGGAAAATATCCGAACCATCGTATCTGACCGATTTTCAGATCTGATTGGGGTCAGGATACCTCAGACTTAGGATGCGTGAGAAGAAAAAGGTGCGACACATTTTATGAGACGACAATATATGATTCTCGGGAAATGAACTATGGAAGCGAGTTCCGAACAAGGGTTCACCATTAAGCCAGACCTAAGAGTTATTGTGAATATGGTTACTTCATAATCTTTGCTGAAAACTTGAATGTTGGCTTTACATATTTACAACAACAAGAGCAAACAGAGTTTGTAAAAGTTTTTCTTTATCACTTTCAGTTTATCCACTGAATCGCTTGAAGACAAGCAAAGGTTTAAGCTTGGGGGAGTTGATATGTCTCTGTCGTATCTACTTTGCCAAACACTTTTGCCCTTGTTTTGGACTCTAACTTGCATGATTTGAATGGAACTAACCCGGACTGACGCTGTTTTCAGCAAAATTGCCACGGTGTTATTGTTGTGCAGAAACAAAAGTTATCGTAATGACCTGAAACTCCACGGAACTTATTTTTGGAAAATATTAAAAATACTGGAAGAAGAATCCACGTCAGGGGGGCCTCCACCGTCCACGAGGGTGGGGCGCGCCCGCCTCGTGGCCCTCGACGCCCACCGACCTCAACTCCAACTCCATATACTCGTGTTCGGGGAGAAAAAAACAGAGAGAAGGATTCATCGCGTTTAATGATACGGAGCCGCCGCCAAGCCCTAAAACCTCTCGGGAGGGCTGATCTGGAGTCCGTTCGGGGCTCCGGAGAGGGGAATCCGCCGTTGTCATCATCATCAACCATCCTCCATCACCAATTTCATGATGCTCACCGCCGTGCGTGAGTAATTCCATCGTAGGCTTGCTGGACGGTGATGGGTTGGATGAGATTTATCATGTAATCGAGTTAGTTTTGTTAGGGTTTGATCCCTAGTATCCACTATGTTCTGAGATTGATGTTGCTATCACTTTGCTATGCTTAATGCTTGTCACTAGGGCCCGAGTGCCATGATTTCAGATCTGAACCTATTATGTTTTCATGAATATATGTGAGTTCTTGATCCTATCTTGCAAGTCTATAGTCACCTACTATGTGTTATGATCCGGCAACCCCGGGGTGACAATAATCGGGACCACTCCCGGTGTTGACCGTAGTTTGAGGAGTTCATGTATTCACTATGTGTTAATGCTTTGGTCTGGTACTCTATTAAAAGGAGGCCTTAATATCCCTCAGTTTCCATTAGGACCCCGCTGCCACGGGAGGGTAGGACAAAAGATGTCATGCAAGTTCTTTTCCATAAGCACGTATGACTATATTCAGAATACATGCCTGCATTACATTTATGAATTGGAGCTAGTTCTGTGGCACCCTATGTTATGAGTGTTACATGATGAACCGCATCCGGCATAATTCTCCATCACCGATCCAATGCCTACGAGCTTTTCACATATTGTTCTTCGCTTATTTACTTTTCCGTTGCTACTGTTACAATCACTACAAAACCCAGAAATATTACCTTTGCTACCGTTACCATTCCTTCCATATTACTTTGCTACTTAATACTTTGCTGCAGATATTAAGTTATCCAGGTGTGGTTGAATTGACAACTCAACTGCTAATACTTGAGAATATTCTTTGGCTCCCCTTGTGTCGAATCAATAAATTTGGGTTGAATACTCTACCCTCGAAAACTGTTGCGAAACCCCTATACTTGTGGGTTATCAGCGGCCCTCCCCCTTCCTTGGAGTCTGTGTGCCATTAACGTGATAAGACAGGATGTGGCCACAGTGAGCGCCCACCAGGCGACGGGACTCTAGCCACGCTTCCCCCGACTGGGCCTACATCATCGAGGGCGAGGCTACAGTAACAAGCAGCCGACATGACCCACAGGCGACCGGCCCTACCTGTCTACCGAGAGGCCGATAGCCGGCGGGACCCACCAGTCGGCGGAGAAGCCGGCCACCAGAGACACTGACGGCTGGGTCCTACACCCAGCCGAATTACCATTGTACCCCTGGGGGTAGGCCTATATAAACCCCCAAGGGAACCCATGCAAAGGGTTCAGCATCATAGACAGCACACACGCATAGAGAGAGGAATAGAGCTAGCCTTGCCCATCTTCCTCCTCTAGCTAAACAGCCCAAGGAGAGCAACCTTGTAGCCACTCTATTGACATAGTGATCATGCGGAGACCCCGTAGAGCAGGACTAGGGGTGTTATCTCCTAGGAGAGCCCCGAACCTGGGTAAGATGCGTCGGCGTACATGTCTACGCCATATCCCGTTTCTAGGCACCAGCGACGTACTACTCTCCCCGCCGCCTATTGAGCACCTGACTCTCGGAGGCCGGCTGGGCCCCCGTGAAGGAGTCGGAGAAAATGACGCCCACCACCGGATCGACCGATTGGCTCGGTCCCTGGCAGTAGAAGAAGAAGATGCAATCGGCCCGCCTTGTTTTGGCCCCCGCATTTGCGACGAGCCCTTCGCCAAAGGGTTCTCGCTCCCTCGAGACACGCCCAAGTACAACGGCTCCGTGAAGCCGGAGGATTGGCTGGTGGATTAATCCACCGCGGTCAATATAGCAAACGGCAACAAGCGCGTTGCCGTGAAGTACGTCCCCCTCATGCTTCAGGGCATGGCCCGGACATGGTTGAATAGCCTCAAGCCCTACGGCGTCAACAGCTAGCTGGACTTCACTGAAGTCTTCGTCTGCAACTTCACTAGCACCTACAAGCAGCCGCCCAAGCTCCGCCAGCTTTCTCTGTGCGTCCAAGGCCCCAGCGAGTCCACTCGCGACTACTTGACATGGTGGGCCAAACTATGCAACTCCTGCAAAGGGGTGCACGAGGTGCAAGCCATAGAGTACTTCACCGCCGGGTGCAGAGAGGGTACCCTACTCAAGCATCGACTCCTCTACGACGAGTCGACCACACTTGACGAATTGCTGACCACAGCAGACAAATACGCCACTATCGACTCCTCCATGAAGTCGGAGCTCCAGGTGGACGCGTCCGGGAAGGTGCTCCCTCCGGCCCCTCAGACGCCGATTGGTGACAACAGTCGGTGCCAGCAGCAGAACGACAACCAGCGCGAGGCCCCGCAACCGGCTTCCACCAGCAGGCAGGTGGCGACAGTTGAGGATCAGTAGCCAGAGGGGCAGCCCGGTCGCAAGCGTCAGAAGGGCGGCAAGCTTGCCCGGTTGCCTGCCTTCTCCTACGAGCAAACCCTCGATGCTCCCTGCAAGTTCCACAGCAGCATGAAGCCGTCCAACCACACCACCCGGAAGTGCCACTGGCTCACCCGAATCTCCAAGGGCGAAGGACTGCTGCCTCCCCGTTCTGCTGGCCAGCCGGCTCCGCCTCCTCAGTAGCCGGTGGCCCATCCAGCAGTCGGCGTCATCCAGGACAAATTCCCTGAAGAACATGGGGCCTACGTTGTCTTCACCAGCGTGGCCGACGACAAGCATAGCCGACGCCAAGAAAGACCGAGAGGTGAATGTCGCCACTCGTAAGCCCGAGTTCATGCACTGGTCCGAGAAGCCCATCAGCTGGAGCCGAGCTGACCACCCGGAAGTAATGCCTTCTCAGGGCTCCTATGCCCTGGTGTTGGATGCCACCTTTGCAACAGAGAGGTGAGCTGCTCGTTTCTCCCGGATTCTGATAGACGACGGCGGCAACATCAACATCCTTTACCGCGACACTATGGAGAAGTTGTGCATCAAAGAGAAGCAGCTCCAGCCCAGTCGGACCGTCTTCCATGGCATTGTGCCCGGCCTTTCCTGCTCACCAAACGGCAAGATCAAGATAGATGTTCTCTTCAGAGACAAAGATCATTTCCGTTGAGAAGCGATTTGGTTTGAGGTGGTTGACCTGGATAGCCCCTACCACGCACTGCTTGGCCGGCCTGCTCTGGCCAAGTTCATGGCGGTACCACATTATGCTTACCTCAAGATGAAGATGCCGGGAACAAAGGGCATCATCACCGTAGCTGGAGATTACAAGAAGTCGACCACCTATGCCGCAGCTAGCAGTCGGCTGGCCGAGTCCCTTGTGATTGCTGCCGAGAAGAGGCTCCTTGACCGGGTTGTGGCCATGGCCAGCAAGCAGCAGGACCTGTCACCAGTTCCAAGGAGTCAGAGACCCAGGGCTCCTTCCAGCCGGCCAAAGAAACCAATAAGATTCCCTTGGACCCGAACCACCCGGAAAGGCACGCTATTGTGGGGACCAACCTCGATAGCAAATAGGAAAGCGAGCTCGTCAATTTCCTGAGAATCGGGGCATCTTCGCATGATCTCCCAAAGACATGGCGGGTGTTCCGACAGATTTTGCCGAGCACAAGCTACATGTACGAGCAGATGCAAAACTAGTCAAGCAACCTCTCCGCCGCCTGTCAGAGGAGAAGAGAAGAATCGTTGGTGAAGAGATAGCCCGGCTTCTAGCAGCCGGCTTCATTATGGAAGTGTTCTTTCCAGAATGGCTTGTCAACCCAGTCCTTGTGCTGAAGAAGAACTAAAAATGGAGCATGTGTATTGATTACACCAGTCTCAACAAAGCCTATCCCAAATATCCGCTTGCTTTGCCATGGATAGACCAAGTGATAGACTCCACAGCCGGATGCGAGCTGCTGAGTTTTTTGGATGCTTACTCAGGATACCACCAGATCAAATTGAATCCGGCCGACCGCCTAAAGACCGCCTTCATCACCCATTCGGAGCCTTCTGCTACCTGACCATGACATTCGGCTTGAGGAATGCCGGTGCCACTTTTCATCGTTGCATGCATAAGTGCCTCCTCAAGCAACTCGGAAGAAATGCCCACATCTATGTAGACGATATTGTGGTGAAGACGGAGAAGCGTGGTACCCTCTTGGAAGATCTCAAGGAAACTTTTGATAATCTGTGTCGTTTTCAAATCAAGATCAACCCAGAGAAGTGTGTCTTTGGAGTACCAGCCGGCCAGCTCCTTGGCTTCCTGGTCTCAGAACGCGGCATTGAGTGCAATCCTGTGAAGATCAAAGCCATCGAGAGGATGGAGAGACCCACCTGACTGCGAGACATCAAGAAGTTCACCGGCTGCTTGGCATCCATCAGCCGCTTCATCAGACGGCTGGGTGAGAAGGCTCTTCCCCTGTACCAGCTCATGAAGAAAACCACTCACTTTGAGTGGAACGACAAGGCGGACGAGGCCTTTCTCCAACTGAAGAAGATGTTGACCACGCCGCTTGTCCTGGCGGCCCCGACTACTAAAGAGCCCATGTACCTCTACATAGCCGCCACCAGTCGGGTGGTCAGCACTGTCATTGTGGTGGAGCACCCAGAAGACGGCAGAGCACAGCTGGCCCAGAGGCCTGTGTACTATTTGAGCGAGGTGCTGTCGACCTCAAAGAAGAACTACCCCCACTATAAGAAGATTTGCTACGGCGTGCACTTTGCCGCCAAGAAACTCAAGCCATACTTTCAAAAGCACCCAATCACAGTCGTCTGCACTGCCCCGCTTGCTGAGATCATAGGCAACAGAGATGCATCAGGCCGAGTGGCCAAATGGGCCATCGAGTTGGCCCCCTACACCATCTTCTACCAGCCACACACCGCCATCAAGTCCCAAGCACTGGCCGACTTCCTTGTTGACTGGGCCGAGACCCGGTACATGCCGCCAGCTCCGGACTCCACTCATTGGCGGATGCACTTTGATGGCTCGAAGATGAGGACCGGTTTGGGAGCCGGCATCATCCTCACCTCCCCCAAAGGCGACAAGCTCAGATACACACTACAAATTCATTTTGCCGCCTCCAACAACGTGGCCGAGTATGAGGCACTAGTACACGGACTCCATCTGGCCAAAGAGATCGGCATCCGCCGGATCCTGTGTTACGGCGACTCGGACTTGGTAGCCCAGCAGTCGTCTGGCGACTGGGACGCCAAAGATGCAAAAATGGCGAGCTACCATTTCCTCATTCGGCAAATCAGCGGATACTTTGACGGGTGTGAGTTCCTTCACGTGCCACGGAACAACAACAAGCTGATGCCCTGACACGGATCGGCTCTACCCACCAAGCAATACCAGCCGACGTCTCCCTTCAGTGCCTCCGTAAGCCGTCTATCAAGACTTCTCCAGAATCCGAGTCCATCTTTGTGACGATGCGCCCGGCGATCGGATCCGACTCGAGGGCTGCAAAGCAGCCGCCAGGGGACTTCAAAGAAAGTGACACGAGGACTACAGCAGTCGCACCCGGCCCGGGGACCTCACAACCCGGCCCGGGGGCTACAGCAGTCGGCCCAGGGACTTCACCAAGAGGCCCGGGGACTGCGGCAGTCACACCCGGCCTGGGGACACACTACACCACGACAAAACTTTAGGGGCAATCAACTGTCGGGAAAGGTTAAGAATCCATGTCACTTGTACTGCCGGGAAAGATTTATCTGCCGGAAAAAAAATTATAGGGCGTCTTAACGCCGCAATGGTTAACCTTGAAGGGCGGTTTATCTCGCCGCATGTTTACTGATCCACCTATCGCCTGAAACTGAACAACGGCAGAATCATTGCCGGTATGCACATTTGCGGTGTCATGCCCAATATGCGACCCTATCCAAAAGGAACTCGACGGTCCCACCAAGGATAGACCCGCATATTGGAACGCTTTTGCAAGGTGGATATCATTACATCAACATTACATAATAGATGGGGATACATACATAAGGAACAAATGCCACAAGAATACATCAACATCATATACAAGAGATCAACATCCGACTACGGATGGAACATAAACAGAAACTCAAACAACATCCACCCTGCTAGCCCAGGCTGCCGACCTGGAACCTATCCCCTGATCGAAGAAGCAGAAGAAGAACTCCAAAACAAGCAACATCGCTCTCGCATCAAGATCATCGAATGAACTGTACACCACTGCAATCGCTGGTGTAGTAATCATGAGCCACGAGGACTCAAAGAATCCCATTACCATGGGTATCAAGACTAGCACAGCTTAATGGGAAAGGAAGGGGTAAAGTGGTGAGGTTGCAGCAGCGACTAAGCATATATGGTGGCTAACATACGCAAATGAGAGCGAGAAGAGAAACAAAGGAACGGTCGTCAACTAGTAATGATCAAGAAGTGATCCCGAGCTCCTACTTCGCCGACATAACCCAAGAAACCGTGTTCTCCTCTCGATCAACCCCGAAAAGAGACACTCACATTACGCTTTACGGTTGGTGTATTTTAATTAAGATCAACGGGTTTTCTACAACCGGACATTAACAAATTCCCATCTCGCCACATAACCGCGGCACGGCTCTCGAAAGTTTATACCTGCAGGGTGTCCCAACTTAGCCCATGATAAGCTCTCGCGATCAACGAAGGATATTCCTTCTCCCGGAAGACCCGATCGTCTCGTAATCCGGCTACAAGACATTTCGACAAAGAATAAAACAAGACCAGCAAAGCCGCCGGATGTGCCGACAAATCGATAGGAGCTGCACATATCTCGGTCTCGAGGCACACCGGATGAGCAGACGTCGGGTTGGCATAAACCCCGATTGCCCGGGCGCCGGACATCGCCGGTTTGGACCAAAGACGAAGGAGAAGCGCCGGGGGCTAAAATAAAGATGACCCTCGGGCTCCGAAACCCAAGGGAAAAAGGGCATAGGTGAGGCAAATGGTAAAACCAATGTTGGGCCTTCTTTGGAGGAGTCTTATTCAAAGCGAACTATCAAGTGGGTCCCATAAATCACCCGACCGCGTTAGGGACGCAAAATCCGGGAACATAACACCGATATGACGGAAACTAGGCGGCAAGAGTGGAACAAAACACCGGGCATAAGGCCGAGCCTTCCACCCTTTACCAAGTATATAGATGCATTAATAATATAAGATATATTGTGATATCCCAACAAGTAAACATGTTCCAACAAGGAACAACATCTCCATGTTCCAACAAGGAACAAACTTCATCTTCACTGCAACTAGCAACGCTATAAGAGGGCTGAGCAAAGCGGTAACATAGCCAAACAATGGTTTGCTAGGAAGGGTGCAAAAGGTTAGAGGCGACATGGCAATTTGGGATGGCTTGATAAGCAGTAATAGGTAGCGCAGACATAGCGATAGAACGAAGCAACTAGCATAGCAATGATAGTAATGAGATCGAGGTAACGGTCATCTTGCCTGAAATCCCGCTAGGAAGAAGAACGAGTCCATGAAGAAGATGAAGCCACGAAGATTTAACCAAGCGTGACTAACCGAATCCTCACGATCGCAACGAAACATGAACTAACAAGAAGAAGCACACAACATAGTAAACACACCACACATGAACAAGGCATGATGCACAAACAATCATGATGCATGACAAGACTACATGAAGCTACTCATGGCAAGAGATGATGCAAACAAGACCAACACATCAAAGCAAGTTTAAATGAGGCCGGAAACAACATATAACCATTCCGGTAAGTCCTCATATGCAAATTTCGAAATTGGTCCAGATCTGAATAAACCTTCTGTTCAAGTTGTTAAACAGCAAGTTAAGATGCACCACGATGATCTACATGAAATTCTAGTCAAGTTACATATAAAGTTCATTAGATTCGGAGCTACGGCCTAGAAGATATGAGCAAAACAAGATAAACATGGCATTGATGCAAAATGCATAAAAACATCAAGAAAACAGCTCAAAACAATGATGCAACAACATAATCTGAAGCTACATGCAAAACCAAGCAAGTTTCATATAGAGCACACTCAAAACGGAGCAACGGTTCAACACATACACTCTATACAAGTTTAAAGGACAAGCTGTCCAAAACAGCAACTAGGCATATTGCAAGCATCAAAACAACATGCTACAGGATCCCAACATAATAACAAAAGGCATGGGCATGATGTACAGGTAAAGCATTACAAAACATGAACACTGAGCTAACTCCAGAAATGACTAAAACATGCTCAAAAGGACATGACAAGATTGCAAATAATAACAGTTTCAGACTTATCAGGAAATAACATCAGGTTGCAATGTTTAGAGCTATCAAACAACAGGCTACAGGAACTTATCAAGGCAAACAAAGGCATGGCATGAATCTACTAATTGCATATAACAAATGTCCTTTACTGACCATAAGCCAAAAGGGCACAGAAAATATGATGGCACCCATGTAAACATGGCAAGTTATATTACAGATTCAAACATGGCAGGAACAACGATAAGTAGGCATGTTGGTGAGCTTGAACCACTCACCACAGAGCAATACATGGCATGGCAAGGCAACTCACAGTAAGAAGACATAGCATAGAAGCTATACATGGCAAGAACAACAACATAGCATGCAAGGATCAACTACAACAACCTTGGCAAAATTGAATAACATGTAAACAATCTGTCAGGAAACATTTTATAGCAAAAGTAGAGCTTGATTGACTCAAGCTATGGCACTCCATAATTGCAAACAAGGGCATGGATGGATAGAGCAAGACATGTATAACAAAACATATTTACTGAAGTATCTCAAAATAAGCATGGATCTCTCGGTAGCTTCAAGTTAACATGGCATAAAATATCAGCAAAACAGGGCTGAAATCAGCAACATTATGATGCCTAGTTTGCATGCCTGTGCTAGTCACCACATAGATCACAAAAATACATGGCATACACCCCTGGAAAGATGGCATGGCATATTACAAAACACATGTAGGACTCAAGTCCATAGAATGCACACATCAATCATGGCAAAATGACAAAGTGCAAGTTACATTAGGAAAGCGAAACTAACATCACATAGCCCTCTTCCAACAGCATTTAGGGCATCAAGATGAGCTCAAATGAAAATGATGCAATGAGATGAAATGATCTACTCTTGAGACGAACATTTCGACATATTACACGCATGAAACGGACAACGATGACAGAGTTATGATGCGATGAAAATGCAACAAAATATGCAACAATTTCGGGACTTAGTGGATTTGGAGGAAGAAGTCAACCATGCACAGATTACGAGGTTCGCGGGGATGTCGCCGGAGAGGAGGAGATGGCGGCCGGAGGAGGCGGGAGAAGCGGATCCGCCGGGCTTCACGGATCCCGCTGGGACGGCGGTGGAGGGCGGCGCGGCGTGGTGGAGGCGCCGAGGCGCGACGGCGAAGCTCCGTGAGAGGCCATAATAGGCCGTGGGCCTATGATCGGCCGAACTGGCGGCCATGGCACTGCGGCGACCTCGGCGAGGGCGGCGGGTCGATGGAGAAGCTGCATGTGATGGCGCGCGACTTCAGACGGCCGGCGAAGCGGAGGGGCGGCGATCGGAGACGCCGACGAGGACGACGCCCGCGAGGTCGGTCCGGCGGCGCGCGCGGGCGCTGGTGCCAGCGGCGGCGCTGGCAACGACAGCGGATTCGGCGGTGGTGGCGATCCGGCCCGGCGGGCAGCCTCGGCCCCATGGTATGCATGCGATGGGGGACGGACAATGAGCGACGTGCTGGCCGAGTGAGTGGGCGTACAAGCGGCGATGACGTGGCAGCGCCCATTGGCGAGGTGAGGTGGCGGTGGTCGTGTCCGTGGCAATGGCGGACACGCCCGCGGCGCGAGGAGCGGGGCTAGGGTTCATCTGCGAATTCATCCGCAAATTTTGGGAATCTAGTTTTATAGGTAGAGGAGCTAGGAGAGTCCAAATGAGGTGCGGTTTTACCAGACGATCGTGATCGAACGACCGAGAGCATGGAGGGAGTTTGGTGGTTTTAGGCCACTTTGGAAGGGTGTTGGGCTGCAACTCAAAGAGGGCTTCGGTTACGGTTAACTGTTGGAGTATCAAACGACCTCCAAATGGCACGAAACTTGACAGCGGTTCACGGTGCTATACCAAGGCCGCTTGACAAACCTCGGTCCATTCCGAGACCGTTTAACACCCGCTTTACTAAAAGAGGTAAAAGAGGGCGCCGGGAGACATAGGAGTGCCGGATTGGAAAACGGACAACGGGGAAAATGCTCGGATGCATGAGACGAACATGTATGCAAATGCGATGCACATGATAACACGATATGAAATGCATATGATGACATGGCAAAGTGCAACACGCAAGCAAATGACATGGCAACAACGGCGAATAACTGGCAGGCACCTGGCGCATCGAATCCGGGGCGTTACAGGCGGCCCACCAAACTTACGGCCCAAAAGGCACACGAGGCCACGGTAGACGTGAAACGGTAGAAGTCACTAGAAGCACCACGAATCCCTAATTAATTTCCCTTCACCGCATCCAGTCCCCACCTCTCTCCTTCCCTCAGCCACCACTCACCATCCCCAATTCCCCATCTTCGTCGCGCTACAAGTAGCACCACCGCCTCCCAGTGCCGCCCCCTGGATACCCCACGCACGCCGCCGCTCTGGATCCCCACCCATGCCGCCGCCGCTCTGGATCCCCACCCATGCCGCCGCCTAGTGTCGTCGCCCCCTCATCCCCCACCCATGGCGCCATCTTCAGATCCCCATCCACGCCCCCGTTGGAGGTCAGCGGCTAGTTTGGAGGCGACCTCTGCGAATGGCCTGGCGATCTTGCTTGCGTCCACAGCACACAGTCGACGTTGGCGTCGGCAGGTTTGTTCAGCATGGTGGCTGCGCTGGTGGGGTGAGCCTGGCCTTCGGTGCGCTCTACCCGCAGTTCAACTCTCGTTGCATGCCCCCGCCATCACGGACATGCCTGCAGGTCTGGCGCCCACCACCTCTCTATTCTTCTGCTTTCCACACCATGTTTCCGTACGCTGCTCCCTCTTCCTCCTTTCTGTTCCTTTGTTCTGCTAACTGAATGGCCCAGATAAAGTTTATTCTCGAGAGTTTTGCTGCATGATAACTATGTACTACTACTAAATATGTTCTGTTTTCGTCTCTCTTTCCTCACTGCAGCTATAGCTTAATCAGTCAAATTCATATGTCCTGTTTAGAATTTCTGCAGTGAAAAGAGCCCTCTTAATTCAAATAGTAATTTTAGTTGTTGTTCAGATATTTTGTTTGCAATTCTACAGATATATGGAGCCAATAGATGTGACTGAATATGGGCATTTGTGGGTCTGCTGTTCTTGGTTGTTCAGAAATGCATGGCTCAAGATTGCTCTGTCTAGAAGCTTTGCAATGCTGCATATTCAGGGAGCCAATAGATGTGACTGAATATGGGCTTTTGTGGGTCTGCTGTTTTTGGTTGTACAACAATGCGTAGCTAACTCAAGTTTGCTCTGACTAGAAGCTGGTACTGGCAAATGTCAATGTGGCCAGATGACATTGTGTCAATTGAGTTTGAGTCATCTAGTAGCAATCTAGCATAAATATTTTGCTCTCAAATGCAGTTCTTTAGTTATATTTAAATAAGACGATATGTTCTAGAATATGAGTTAATGAACGGATAACATGCATGCTTCTTAGACTGGCTTGTATATTTCGCTGGTATGAACATGATATACATGATTCGTAAATGCTTATATCTTGCTATTATGAAAGTGGTATGCTTTTTAATGATGTGATGCAGTTGTAGTGGCGTGTAATATGTATTCATTGTAATATTTTCTTAGTTTTGGAGATTGGTTAGTATTTTGTGGTTGATGACTGTAGCTGGCTTTTTCTCCTAAAATTTACATCTGTACAAATTGACCAGAATACACATGCCATAAATTCACCTTTTCTCCTAATAGTCTTATATACTTAGCACTCCAATCTTTGTAGAAAAAACCTTACTGGGTCCAAAGCTGTCCAGATGCATGGTGAATGATGGCTGAGATGTGGTGCAACACGGAATGGAAAGAAAATTCTTGTGCTTGCAGGGAGCGGAAGCGGATGTTATTGGGGTCACCGTTAAGAGAGTGCTTTTTTGGCCCGCTACCAAAGAAAAATGGTGGGTTCCTACTTGATTAAAAACTATCATCTTTGTTTTTTTTTCAAGAAAAGGCAAAACCACTCCAGATTCTGCTCTTCATTCAGAATATTCACAAGTAAATGATTTTCTTGCTTGTATATAAGACATTTCAGCCACTATCATGGAAGTAACAAAGCTGGTCATTTTAATTAGGCTCACAAATTCTCACTTCTACTGCTTATTTGGATGTCTATGTGACCCATAGAAAGTTGGTCATATAATACATACATAATTGTACGTATAACTATAAGAAAAAGGAAGGGAAATTGTATAAGATTAAGAAAGCTCGTGGGTTAGAGATATAGAAAAGAAAAATTAGAAAAGGATTAAAAAAGAGGGAATTCCTAATCCAATCAAAAAACCCATTTTGGTCTTAGTGTGGATAGAGGATCTTCCTATGTTATACTATATAACTCTCATCCGTGAAATATAAAGCTGAATTATGTAGGTTGCTCCTCCACTCAGGGGACATGATGCCGTCCCACTGTCCCTTTATTGTGATGCTGCCGTGCACGCGCATATTGGGCTGCACTCTTAGGATGGACACCATGATTGGCTTCCTCTCGCCAGCGCTGGAGCTGTGAGGAGCATGAAGTATTGCCGCCTCATGTTATTGCTAGAGTAATCTTTGTAAGTTCTATCTTGACTTATAAGAAAGGATTGCTATTGTTGTGCAATTGTTCTGGGTGGTGTAGTATCTTGGCACCTTGTTAGGATTAACATGATATGCCATTTATTGTCTCTCTAATAAATACATACTACAGTACTTGCTCTTTCTAGTGTTAGTTTGGGTTTGCAGACCATCTATCCTCATAATCTGTTTACATGATTGTGGTCTTAAAAAATATGGATTTAAATTGGCCTCCTCGCGTGAGTGTTGCTTGCTTTCTTTGTATTTCTGAAATACGAAGGCTTGGTGACTGATCTGATTGGTATGTGTATGACGTCCTTGTGTCCATATATTCTTCAGTGGAATAATTGTTGTATTATTCTGACTAGCTCTTACTTTCGGGTGGTTGTCAAAATACACTATGGAACATAAATACTTGCTTCTTTTTTCAGGTTATTGTATACTGCTCTTGCACCCACAAGTTTATAGATGTGTGTTTTGTCAGCTAAACGGATATATTGCTAGAATCTAAGGAAGTGTTTGGACATTTTAATATCTATCTGATGAAGTAGCACTCTAGGATGGATCAGTTTCTAACTGAAACCAGATGTTGTATTTAGTGATGTTGCATTTGTAGGACATATGCCCATGTATGTATCTATGTATGTATGGACGATGGATTGTTGTCCTTTTGGCTGTGACGTAGTACTGGACTTGTGAACCTACAAATGTATATCTAATTATGTATGCCGTGATGTAGTACTGGGCTTGTGAACCTACAGATGTATAGCTATGCATTGTTGAGATATATTATGATGCAACCTAATTACTCTACGTGTGTGAAGTTCCATGTATACATTGTATTCTAAATTATGGTACAAAATCAAGTGGAGAGAAATGACAGGTTGAACAGGAAGGGAATATTTGTGTCGGCAGTACACTTAATTAAGGGCACATCCACTGCCAGGAATTCTTCTATCTGCCCTGGATTGTCAGTCTGCCGGGGAAAATCGATGTGCCGAGAATAGTTCTAACTGCCAGCAAAGCTTCAGCCATCTAGGGCAGAGGATCTGCCGGGGTTTCTTTTAACTGCTGGGAATGGTCTTTCCCGACAGGACTTACAAGGGCAGTTCTTAAGTGCCGGCAAAAGGCATTCCCGACACATTTTCTGCCTCCACTGGCTAGTTTTCCCGGCAAATAAGGTGACTCCTAAGTTTTTTCATGGTGTAGTGACATCACAACCCGGCCCGGGGGCTGCAGCAGTTGGCCCGGGGACTCCAATGACGCAGCAAGTGGCGGCCAACTCCACCCCGCTGCCTCACAACCCAGCCGCCCTAGTTTCGGTGGCCGTGATGGCAGTGGACGAAGTCGAAGCACCATCATGGGTGCAGCCCATCCTCAACTTCCTGGTGAACGGAGAGCTGCCGACTGATGAGATCTCAGCCCGGCAAGTACAGCGCCGAGCACGAGCCTACACGATAGTGAACAGAGAGCTTGTCAGGCGCAGCGTGCCTGGGGTCTTCCAGCGCTGCATAGAACCATAAAAGGCAAGGCAATCCTCAAAGGTATCCACCAAGGCGAGTGTGGCCACCACAAGGCCTCCAGATCCCTTGTCGCTAAAGCTTTTCGCCATGGTTTCTTCTGGCCGACTTCTCTGGAAGACGCCAAGGATTTGGTCAAGAAATGCAAGGGGTGCCAGAAATTCAGTTCCAAGCAACATCTGCTGGCTTCTGCACTCAAGACCATCCCCCTCACTTGGCCCTTTGCCGTGTGGTGGCTAGACATGGTGGGACCATTCAAGACAGCACGCGGCGGCATGACCCATCTGCTTGTCGCCATGGACAAATTCACCAAGTGGATCGAAGCAAAGCCAATTAAGAAACTGAATGGTCCGACTGCTGTGACTTTCATCGCAGATATCACCGTCCGATATGGTGTACCACACAACATCATCACCGACAATGGCACAAACTTTGCCAAAGGCGCCTTGGCCCATTTCTGCGTGACGCAGGGCATTCGACTCGACTTAGAATCCGTTGCCCATCCGCAGTCAAATGGCCAAGTCGAGCGAGCAAATGGCCTCATCTTGTCCGGCATCAAGCCCCGACTGGTCGAGCCATTGGAGCGCTCGGCTGGCTGCTGGATCGATGAACTGCCGACCGTCCTCTGGAGCCTCCGCACCACTCCGAACAAGTCAACCGGCTTCACTCCCTTCTTCCTCGTGTACGGGACCGAGGCCATCATCCCAACTCACATTGAGTTCAACTCACCTCACATCACCATGTACACGGAGGCGGAGGCAAAAGAAGCACGAGAAGACGGCATTGATCTGCTGGAAGAGCGTCGGCTGTTGGCGCTCAGCCGGTCCGCCATCTACCAGCAGAGCCTGCACCGCTACCACAGTCGGAAGGACAAGCAAAGATTCTTCCAAGAGGGAAGCTGATGACCCAGAAGTATAGGGGATCTATCGTAGTCCTTTCGATAAGTAAGAGTGTCGAATCCAACGAGGAGCAGAAGGAAATGATAAGCGGTTTGCTGCAAGGTATTCTCTGCAAGTACTGAAACAAGTGGTAACAGATAGTTTTGTGATAGGATAATTTGTAACGAGCAACAAGTAACAAAAGTAAATAAAGTGCAGCAAGGTGGCCCAATCCTTTTTGTAGCAAAGGACAAGCCTGGACAAACTCTTATAATAGGATAAGCGCTCCCGAGGACACATGGGAATGTCGTCAAGCTAGTTTTCATCACGTTCATATGATTCGCGTTCGGTACTTTGATAATTTGGTATGTGGGTGGACCGGTGCTTGGGTGTTGTTCTTACTTGTACAAGCATCCCACTTATGATTAACCTCTATTGCAAGCATCCGCAACTACAACAAAAGTATTAAGGTAAACCTAACCATAGCATGAAACATATGGATCCAAATCAGCCCCTTACGAAGCAACGCATAAACTAGGGTTTAAGCTTCTATCACTCTAGCAACCAATCATCTACTTATTACTTCCCAATGCCTTCCTCTAGGCCCAAATAATGGTGAAGTGTTATGTAGTCGACGTTCACATAACACCACTAGAGGCTAGACAACATACATCTCATCAAAATATCGAACGAATACCAAATTCACATGACTACTAATAGCAAGACTTCTCCCATGTCCTCAGGAACAAACATAACTACTCACAAAGCATATTCATGTTCATAATCAGAGGGGTATTAATATGCACATAGGATCTGAACATATGATCTTCCTCCAAATAAACCAACTAGCATCAACTACAAGGAGTAATCAACACTACTAGCAACCTACTAGTACCAATCCCGGACTTGGAGACAAGAATTGGATACAAGAGATGAACTAGGGTTTTGAGAGGAGGTGGTGCTGGTGAAGATGTTGATGGAGATTGCCCTCTCCCGATGAGAGGAGTGTTGGTGATGATGATGACGATGATTTCCCCCTCCCGGGGGGAAGTGTCCTCGACAGAACAGCTCTGTCGGAGCTCTAGATTGGTTCCGCCAAGGTTTCGCCTCGTGGTGGCGGAGTTTCGTCCCGAAAGGTTGCCTCTGATTTTTTTTCTCGACGAAAGACCTCATATAGCAGAAGATGGGCATCGGAGAGCCACCAGGGGGCCCACGAGGTAGGGGGCGCGCCTAGGGGGGGCGCCCCACCCTCGTGGACAGGGTGTGGGCCCCTGGCCTTCATCTTTGGCGAGGATTTTTTATTATTTATTGTAAGATATTCCGTGGAGTTTCAGGACTTTTGGAGTTGTGCAGAATAGGTCTCTAATATTTGCTCCTTTTCCATTGAATTCCATTGCAGGCATTCTCCTCCTTATGTAAACCTTGTAAAATAAGAGAGAATAGGCATAAGTATTGTGACATAACGTGTAATAATAGCCCATAATGCAATAAATATCGATATAAAAGCATGATGCAAAATGGACGTATCAACTCCCCCAAGCTTAGACCTCGCTTGTCCTCAAGCGAAAGCCGATAACGATAAAAATGTCCCCGTGTTTAGAGGTAGAGGTGTCGATAAAAATAAAATATGGACATGAAGGCATCATGATTATTCTCATAACAGCAACATATATAGGAAATGTCATATGATTACTTATGTTCAAGTAATAATCCATTCACAATGCAGAGTACGAATCATAAACTTTATTGGAGAACCAACAAACTATAATCTCAGTCACTGAAGCAAATTGCAATTTATCATAACACCGGAAAGAGTCTATGTCCGAGCTTAATAGCAAGTCCACATACTCAACTATCATTTAGTCTTTCATAATTGCTCACTCACGCGATACTTGTGGTTACGAAGTTAATCAGACACACAGAAAGATAGGGGCTTATAGTTTCGCCTCCCAACCTTTTACCTCGGGTAATGTCAACAATAATAACTCATGCCTCCTACATCCAATTAGATATATTAATCAGGATCTTTCCAACACACTGTGCTTGCCAAAGGATAAAATGTAAAAAGGAAAGGTGAAGATCACCATGACTCTTGCATAAGGTAGAGGATAATAATAAAAGATAGGCCATTCGCAGAGGGAAGCAGAGGTTGCCATGCGCTTTTATGGTTGGATGCACAAAATCTTAATGCGAAAGAACGTCACTTTATATTGCCCCTTGTGATATGAACCTTTTTTATGCAGTTCGTCGCTTTTATTTCTTCCATATCACAAGATCGTATAAAGCTTATTTCCCCACACCAATCAATCATACATATTTCGAGAGCAATTTTTATTGCTTTGCACCGATGACAACTTACTTGAAGGATCTTACTCAATCCATAGGTAGATATGGTGGACTCTTATGGCAAAACTGGTTTAAGGGTTTTTTGGAAGCACAAGTAGTATCTCTACTTGGTGCTGAGAATTTGGCTAGCATGAGGGGGAAAGGCAAGCTCAACATGTTGGAAGATCCATGACAACATACTTTATCTCAGATATAAGAAAACATAACTCATTACGTTGTCTTCCTTGTCCAACATCAACTCTTTAGCATGTCATATTTTAATGAGTGCTCACAATCATAAAAGATGTCAATAATAGTATATCTATATGTGAAACCTCTCTTTCCTTATTACTTCCTATTAATTGCAACGATGACCAAACCTATGTTTGCCAACTCCCAACAACTTTTAATTATCATACTCTTCTATGTGAAGTCATCACTTTCAATAAGATTAATATGAACGCTTTATTCTTTTTATTCTTTTTCTTTTGTTGCCAAGGGGAGTGCACATACCCATGTGATTATGTCTCCTTTGTTGGTGAAGAAGGTGGAGGTGTTGTTGACTTAGTTGATGGCATAGACTTCTCCCTTAATTTGCGCTTGAGGACGGCATTTTGATCCCTCAGATCATCAATCTCCCACTCCAGGGTTAATATCTTTTTGCATAGGTCCTGCTTATTTTCCTGCAAGAGAAGAAAAGGGATAAACTCGAACTTTGGTTTCTTTACCCTATCAGGGAGACTTGACTTTTTGAACTTCACGTGCATGTCCCCAGGTTGAGGTAATAGGGCTTCGTCTTCATCTGAGCTCGTCTCCTCCTTCTCCTTTGATTCATAGTCCTCTTCTTCCTCCGTGATCCAACCATCGTGCTCCACATCTCCATAGACCTTAGGATTTTCTAAGTAATCATCCACATAGCTTTCTCCTTCCGAATCCTGGGACGACATGTTGATCTAATCTGCAGTAGGACAACTTGAAACAAGAACAGTGGATATTTGCGTGATACGGGAGTCAAAACCTTCGGGAGAATATATAATGAATTTTTACCGACCAAAATACGTATCGTGCAAGAAAACGGAGTCCGGAAGGCACACGAGGTGCCCACGAGGTAGAGGGGCGCGCCCTCCACCCTCGTGGAGCCCTCGTGTCCATCCCGGACTGCTACTTATTTTTCTATTTTTCTAAATATTCCAAAACGGATAAATATTGCCTTAAAAATTGTTTTGGAGTCGGTTTACTTACCGTACCACATACCTACTCCTTTTCGGAGTCTGAAACGTTCCGTAAAGAGTCCCTTATTTATTCCTCCAGGGTTATGGTTTCAATAACATTGGTTTCAACATTTATAGGATTACCTGAGATGTAGTGTTTGATTCTTTGACCGTTTACCACCTTCGGGTTTGTGCCTTCGAAGTTGTTGATTTTTATGGCACCGGAACGATAGACCTCCTCGATAACGTAAGGGCCTTCCCATTTAGAGAGAAGTTTTCCTGCAAAAAATCTTAAACGAGAGTTGTATAGCAATACATAATCACCCACATTAAACTGACGCTTTTGTATCCTTTTGGCATGCCATCTTTTAACTTTTTCTTTGAACAACTTGGCATTTTCATAAGCTTGGGTTCTCCATTCATCAAGTGAGCTAATATCAAATAACCTCTTCTCACCGGCAAGTTTGAAATCATAATTGAGCTCTTTAATAGCCCAATATGCCTTATGCTCTAGTTCGAGAGGTAAATGACATGCTTTTCCATAGACCATTTTATACGGAGACATACCCATAGGATTTTTATATGCAGTTCTATATGCCCATAATGCATCATCAAGTTTCTTGGACCAATTCTTTCTAGACCTATTGACAGTCTTTTGCAAAATTAATTTGAGTTATCTATAACTCAATTCTACTTGACCACTAGACTGCGGGTGATATGGAGATGCAATTCTATGATTAACATCATATTTAGCAAGCATTTTACGGAAAGCACCATGAATAAAATGTGAACCACCATCAGTCATTAAATATCTAGGGACTCCAAACCTCGAAAAAATAACTTCTTTAAGCATTTTAATAGAGGTGTTATGATCGGCACTACTAGTTGGAATAGCTTCTACCCACTTAGTAACGTAATCAACAACAACTAAAATATGTGTATATCCATTAGAGGCAGGAAAAGGTCCCATATAATCAAAGCCCCAAACATCAAATGGTTCAATAACAAGTGAATAATTCATAGGAATTTCTTGACGTCTACTAATATTACCAATTCTTTGACATTCATCACAAGACAAGAAAAACTTACGGGCATCCTTGAAGAGAGTAGGCCAATAAAAACCAGATTGCAATACCTTATGTGCAGTTCTATCTCCAGCGTGGTGTCCTCCGTAAGCTTCGGAGTGACACTTGCGTAGGATCTGTTCCTGTTCATGCTCAGGTACACAACGTCTAATAACACCATCTACTCCTTCTTTATAAAGATGTGGGTCATCCCAAAAGTAATGCCTCAAATCATAGAAAAACTTTTTCTTTTGCTGGTATGTGAAACTAGGTGGTATAAATTTAGCAACAATGTAATTAGCAAAATCAGCATACCACGGAGTACTACAAGAAGTATTTATGACATTTAATTGCTCATCAGGAAAGCTATCATCAATAGGTAGTGGGTCATCAAGAACATTTTCTAACCTAGACAAGATGTCTGCAACGGGGTTCTCAGCTCCCTTTCTATCAACAATATGCAAATCAAATTCTTGTAGTAGGAGAACCCATCTAATAAGTCTAGGTTTAGCATCTTTCTTTTCCATAAGATATTTAATAGCAGCATGATCAGTGTGAATAGTTACTTTAGAATCAACAATATAAGGTCTGAACTTATCACATGCAAATACAACTGCTAAAAATTCTTTTGTAGTAGTAGCATAATTTCTTTGAGCATCGTCGAGAGTCTTACTAGCATAATGGATAACATTTAATTTCTTATCAACTCTTTGCCCTAGAACAGCACCTACAGCATAATCACTAGCATCACACATAATTTCAAAGGGTAGATTCCAATCAGGTGGCTGAACAATAGGTGCAGAGATCAATGCTTTCTTAAGTATTTCAAATGCTTCTACACAATCATCATCAAAGACAAATGGTATATCTTTTTGTAATAAATTAGTCAGAGGCCGAGAAATTTTTTAGAAGTCCTTAATGAACCTCCTATAAAATCCAGCGTGACCAAGGAAACTTCTTATACCTTTGATGTCCTTGGGACATGACATCTTTTCAATAGCATCAACTTTGGCTTTATCAACTTCAATACCTCTTTCAGAAACTTTATGCCCCAAGACAATACCTTCATTAACCATAAAGTGGCACTTTTCCCAATTCAAGACAAGATTAGTTTCTTCACATCTCTGCAAAAATCGATCAAGATTGCTCAAGCAATCATCAAAAGAGGATCCATAGACGGAAAAGTCGTCCATGAAAACCTCACAAATCTTTTCACAAAAGTCAGAGAATATCGCCATCATGCATCTTCGAAAGGTAGCAGGTGCATTACATAAAGCAAAAGGCATACGTCTACAAGCAAAAGTACCAAAAGGGCATGTAAAAGTAGTCTTTGATTGATCCTTAGCCGACACAGGTATTTGAGAGAAACCAGAATAACCATCTAGGAAGCAATAATGTGTATGTTTGCATAATATTTATAGCATTTGATCAATAAAAGGTTGTGGCGACCGAATTCTCCGGGTATTTATCCTAGAAAAATGGCCCTTGTGTGACTTACCAGCCCCAGGATAACTGTTAGCTGATAAGACACTAACTTGATATAGAAGATCCAAGCAAAATACAATTTTGTGCAGTACAAGACCATTCTGGTCTGAGAGTACAACAAATGGTTTCTAGAGGTTGATGGCGGAAGCGGGTTATGAAATATCCTCGTCTATGGGACTCCATTTCCCACAGGAACAGCTGACCAGGTTAACTCCTATCTTCGCGTGGCTGCTAACACCGTTGCTTAGGTTCTGGGACTGCCACCGCAACACTCCTCTCCAAGCAAGAAATCTGGCCAAGACAATAGCCAGGGACAAGCCAGTGAGTACTTTGAATGTACTCGCAAACATAATGAACACAGGCATAATTTAACAATGATGTGCTGAAAATATATTATGCTCATGATGTTAGTCACATACGATAAGTAAAACTCTGATGCGTGCAAGCATGTTATTGCGAATACGCAGCAACATGGTAGTATTAAAAATTATGCAATAAACAACAATAAGTACTTCAAAAGAAATGCCACAATCGGGCGTCTGGGCGACAGCGCATAAAGGGCTTTAAAAGAAATGCCACAGTCGGGCGTCTAAGCGACACCGCATAAAGGGCTTTAAAAGAAATGCCACAGTCGGGCGTCTAAGCGACACCGCATAAAGGGCTTTAAAAGAAATGCCACAGTCGGGCGTCTAAGCAACACCGCATAAAGGGCTTTTAAAAGAAATGCCACAGTCGGGCGTCGGAGCGACACCACATAAAGGGCTTTAAAGAAATGCCACAGTCGGGCGTCTGAGCGACACCACATAAAGGGCTTTAAAAGAAATGCCACAGTCGGGCGTCTGAGCGACACCACATAAAGGGCTTTAAATAAACAAGAATATCCAGGAGGTAGAACCATCCCAGGGATATTCGATAATAAAAAGTATCAGGGTTAGTCCATCTTGAAAATAATAATCATAATTTGTCACAAGTCACGATCGTGATTCCAGGTTTTACAGTTTCACAGTTTCACCTCCGAAGATCGACACTAAGACCGACACTTGACCCATCCCAGACTGTAATCCTTAACCATGGACACGGCTATTCGAATAGGTTTAATCTCTCGGAGGGAGTACTCTTTACCCACAGTGATGATTCCTTTAGTCCATCGGGACTAATTCCGTCTCACGGTCTTTTGTTGAAAACACACCTAACTTGCACACACCAGCTTAACTCACATGTGTGGAATCACCCACGACACTTGTTAAGCAAAACTCTAAGTGGGAGGCTACAACCTCGACGTAACATGGGATCACAAAATTTATACCGCGACAACTGGGAGCTACCCCTTTCGGCTACAACCAAACACCCATGCTCCGGACCCGATGGTATGACTACCGGAGGCCTCGGTATCTTCCACCACGGCCTCTCATGACGGTGTGTGCTAGGAAAGGGTTGACAACTTATTGAACCGCACCCTACTTGGTGTAGGGACGAGTGGTAGTCTGAAGCAAGTATGGGGTTATCGCACAAGACTCGATCTACGGTCGACTCAGGAGGTTGTAATATTTCCTGCATGATTAGTATAACAATGCATATATTACAAACAGCAGATAGAAACACCACACGACATATCCCCCTCATGCCATACCGGACACGTCCGTCTCGACGGAGGACTAGGGGCAAGACCGTGTCTACCCAAGACAAGGGCCTTACCGGCTTTCCTGCCGGTATACGTGAAAGGCATATGTCGGTGATTTCAATCACAATCATCTCAACTTCATTTGCATGAAACCTGTTAACATGCACTCATGAGTAGGAACACCTTCTCACATAAAATGACGTATGCACGTGTCGGGGTGGTGTTGTCACCGTGCTAATGCAACACACACACACACATTTCACCAGGGTTTAGAATGCTTGCCTTCAGGTTATGGGAAGGAAGGGTGCATCCAAATCATCATGAAATCTTCAAAAATCCTATTTACAAGAATATATTTGGATTAACACACAACTAAAAACAGCACAAAAAGTTGGTTTGAAATTTTTTCAAATAAATCTTAAAATAAACTAGACAATATTTGAGAGAGGTAGCAAAAAGAATCAGTTCATTTGGAGTTGTATTTAAAAAGTTATCGACAGTCAAAGTTTTGGTCAAATCTGATTTTAAAATAAAACAGAAAAAACAGAAAAACGGTTCGATTTGATACGTACACGTCGAAGGCGCCTTTCGGAAATACGTTTCCACTTAACCCACGTGGATTGCGCCTGGGTCACTGACAGTGGGTCCAGGGCCCTTGGTCAGGTTTGACCGATCTCCTTCCTCTTCTTCCTCCCACGAACAGGCGGGGACTCGCGATCGTCGCCGGCGTTTATGACTCTCGCGGGCTCCAGATGGTCGGGATGGACCCGCAAGACCGAGGCGGTCCTACTGGTAGTCGCTGGGTCGGCGGGGACGGCGTGAGCTGCCGGCGGCGAGCTTCGCGGCGGAGGAAGCTTCGGGGGCAAAGTGATTTTGGTGTCGCGGTGGTTCCCGATCGAGATGGAGTAGGGGGGTGTGATCACGGGATGGAGAGAAGGCTTCTGGTGGAGAGAGTGGAGAAGGGGAGGCTCTGGAGGCGCCGTCAGGGCCTGGGCAGTGGCGGCGGCTGGAGTTGCCGGAGAGGAAGAAGACGACTCTCTCCTCTCAATTGACGGCTAAGGGGGCATGAGAGAGATGGTGTGAGGCTACCTGTGTGCGGAATTGAGCTCGGGGTCTCCTTATATAGTGTGGCTAGGTTGGTCCGAGGCGGCCGGCGATAAGAACAACGGCGAACCGACGTTCTGTAGCAGTAGGGGGATGTGGCGACGACGGGAGCTAGGGGACACGCTTGCGGATGAGCACGCACTGCTCACAGGGGCAGGTGGCGAGCCTGGGTGGCTTTGGCGGCGCCGACACGGTCGGGGCCTGCTAGCGGCCGGCAGCTAGCCGCCACGGCCATCCTGGCGGTGGCGCTGTGGGGTGCCAGGTTGGTCGGGCTGGTGTGGCGGTGCAGGGGGACACGGCGTGCTGGCTGGGGTCGGGTTTTCAGTGCGGGGTGTGACGCGGCGGCTCGGGTGCTAGTGGGTGCCAAACGCACGCTCTGTGCGCGCCCAGAGCACGCCCGGGGTGTGCTCGACGAAATGCCAGGGCAGTCTAGAGAGTTCCAAACCTCAAGGGAGTTAGCAGAAAGGGTTTATGGGCTAGGGCAAAACCTTAGGACATGCTGGGTAGGTCAGGAGCTCAAGCTCACAATGTAAGCTTGAAATCATGCCAAAACTGGTCATGCACACAGGGTGTTTGACAAAATGCCAAAGGCACCTAGGTAGTTCTTGGAGTGGCCAAATTCTCCAGATCAGTTTCTCTATGGATGAAAGAGAGGGTGGTGGAGTTAGTTTGCAAAAAGGAGAAACTTGCTAGTGCAAGTTTTGCAAAACTACACTTCTGGACAGGGAGGGAGTGGCATCATTACATGGACCAAAAGTGTTCCAAAAAGAGCATGCTCCTGGACTAAGGGGTTTTGCAGGGCTGACTACAAGTATGAGAAAACACAAGGTCATTAGAGCAAGAAATAACAGGGTTGTAGTAGAAAACACAAGTCTGGTCCAGAATGAAAAAGAGGCTATTGCACTCAAATTTTCCGAAGAACATCACTATGTTTTTGCATAAAGTTGAATGGCATGCTACCACTGACCTCCCATAATTTTGGTGGAGGCTCTAGGGAAATATTTAAAAGGGTTGTAGTGCAAAAATGCCCACTGGATCAGAGAAGCAAACCAGGTGAAAAACCCAAAATAAGCAATGAAATAATTTTATTAGTGCACATAATTGATTTAGAGACATCTCATGACACCTCCAAATTTTGGTTGAGATTTTAAGTGATTCTATCAAATGGTTGTAGTACAAACAGAGTTCCAAAAATTTAAAACAATCCATTTTAATGAATAAAGCTCGGGATGAAATGATCTAATAAATAAATCCACTGATTAAGAAAATGTTATAATGAGCTGGCATAAAAGTCCCATGTATTTTGGAAAGCTCCACTTGGGAAAAGATGCAAAACTCCTTAACAATAAAAGAAGGACTCTGAAAATCCACAGAAATAAAAATTTAAAACTCCTGGCAAAAAATTTTAATATCAAAAACTTGGCCAGAAAATTTGGGGTGTTACAAAGGTAAGGGGTAATGATCTTTCTTAGTAGCTTCATTTAATTCGCGGAAATCAATTACCATCCTATAACCTGTAATAATTATTTGCGGGATCAATTCATCTTTATCATTAGGAATAACAGTAATACCTCCCTTCTTAGGGACACAATGAACATGACTTACCCACTGAACATCAGCAATGGGATAAATTATACCTGCCTCCAGAAGTTTTAGTATTTCTTTTCTTACCACTTCTTTCATCTTAGGATTCAACCTTCGTTGATGATCACGAACAGGTTTGGCATCTTCTTCCAAATTTATTTTATGTTGACATAGAGTGAGACTAATGCCCTTAAGATCATCAAGAGTATATCCAATAGCAGCACGGTGCTTCTTCAGAGTTTTCAATAATCTCTCTTCTTCATGCTCTGAAAGGTTAGCACTAATAATAACATGATATATCTTCTTTTCATCAAGATAAGAATATTTAAGATTATCAGGCAACGGTTTAAGCTCAAACACGGGATCACCCTTGGGTGGAGGGGGATCCCCTAGGATTTCAACAGGAAAATTGTGTTTCAGAATAGGTTCCTGTTTAAAGAATACTTCATCTATTTCCCTTCTTTCATTCATAAACATATCATTTTCATGGTCTAGCAAATAATGTTCTAGAGGATCACTAGGAGGTACGACAATAGAAGCAAGACCAATAATTTCATCCTTACTAGGAAATTCTTCTTCACGGTGTTGTTTACTAAACTTAGAGAAATTAAACTCATGAATCATATCATCCAAGCCAATAGTAACAACATTCTTTTCACAGTCTATCTTAGCATTAACAGTATTCAAGAAGGGTCTACCAAATATAATGGGACAAAAGCTATCTTGTGGGGAGCTAAGAACAAGAAAATCAGCAGGATATTTGATTTTCCCACACAAGACTTCAACATCTCTAACAATTCCCACTGGCGATATGATATCTCTATTGGCAAGTTTAATTGTGACATCAATATCTTCTGACTCAGCAGGTGCAATTTCATGCTTAATTTCTTTATATAAGTCATAAGGTATGACACTAGCGCTAGCACCCATATCAGATAAGCCATGATAACAATGATCTCCTATTTTAATGAAATAATGAACACGCCTACCACGGTCTATGTTTATCTTTAGCGCCGGGTTTAGCAATTCTAGCAGATTCACCACAGAATTGAATAACATGCCCATCAATATTATCAGACAAGAGATCTTTAAGAATAGCAATATTAGGTTCTACATTGACTTGCTCAGGAGGTATATAAGTTCTAATATTGCTTTTACGAACCACAGTTGAAGCTTTAGCATGATCCTTTATTCTAACAAGGAAAGGTGGTTTCTCAACATAAGAGGTAGGAACAATAGGATCATTATAACTGACAGTCTTTTCTTCAACTTTAATAGGTGGAGCTACTTTTACTTCTATGGGAGGATGATATTTAAACCACTTCTCCTTGGGGAGATCAACATAAGTAGCAAAAGATTCACAGAAAGAAGCTACTATCTCAGAGTCAAGTCCATATTTAGTGCTAAACTTACAGAAAATATCGGTATCCATAAAAGATTTAACACAATCAAACTTAGGTGTCATACCTGACTCCTTACCTTCGCCGAGGTCACAATCTTCAGAGTTGCATTTAATTCTATCCAATAAATTCCATCTGAATTCAATAGCCTTCATCATAAAAGAGCCGGCACAAGAAGTTACGAGCATGGTTTGATTATTATGAGAAAGCCGAGCATAAAAACTTTGAATAATTATTTCTCTTGGGAGCTCATGGTGGGGCATGAATATAACATTGATTTAAGCCTCCCCAAGCTTGAGCGATGCTTTCTCCTTCATGAGGCCAAAATTATATATATAATTGCGATCACGATGAACAAGATGCATAGGATAATATTTTTGATGAAATTCCAATTTCAATCTTTTGTAGTTCCATGATCTCGTATCATCACATAGCCTATACCATGTCAATGCATCTCCCTTCAAAGATAAAGGGAAGACCTTCTTCTTAACAACATCATCGGGTATACCTGCAAGCTTAAATAATCCACAAACCTCATCCACATATATTAAGTGTTCATCAGGATGCTTGGTTCCATCTCCTACAAAAGTATTAGCTAGCAGTTTTTCCATCATACCCGAAGGAACTTAAAAAGGAGTTTCATTTTCAATAGGTTCAGTAGGTTTAGTAGGTTGAGGAGCAACTCTTTGCTCTACTGTACGGGGTGAAGATACCCCAAACAAGAACCTCAGAGGATTACTTTCCATAGTAACAAGTGACAGTCAAATTCAGCACACTATATCATTTTTTCCTTACCAAATTCCACCTACCAAAGGCGCTTCACAACCCGGCAGCAGCGCCAGAAAAGAGTCTTGATGACCCACAAGTATAGGGGATCTATCGTAGTCCTTTCGATAAGTAAGAGTGTCGAACCCAACGAGGAGCAGAAGGAAATGATAAGCGGTTTTCAGCAAGGTATTCTCTGCAAGTACTGAAACAAGTGGTAACAGATAATTTTGTGATAGGATAATTTGTAACGAGCAACAAGTAACAAAACTAAATAAAGTGCAGCAAGGTGGCCTAATTCTTTTTGTAGCAAAGGACAAGCCTGGACAAACTCTTATAATAGGAAAAGCGCTCCCGAGGACACATGGGAATATCGTCAAGCTAGTTTTCATCACGTTCATATGATTCGCGTTCGGTACTTTGATAATTTGGTATGTGGGTGGACCGGTGCTTGGGTGCTGTTCTTACTTGAACAAGCATCCCACTTATGATTAACCTCTATTGCAAGCATCCGTAACTACAACAAAAGTATTAAGGTAAACCTAACCATAGCATGAAACATATGGATCCAAATCAGCCCCTTACGAAGCAACGCATAAACTAGGGTTTAAGCTTCTGTCACTCTAGCAACCCATCATCTACTTATTACTTCCCAATGCCTTCCTCTAGGCCCAAATAATGGTGAAGTGTTATGTAGTTGATGTTCACATAACACCACTAGAGGCTAGACAACATACATCTCACCAAAATATCGAACGAATACCAAATTCACATGACTACTAATAGCAAGACTTCTCCCATGTCCTCAGGAGCAAACGTAACTACTCACAAAGCATATTCATGTTCATAATCAGAGGGGTATTAATATGCATATAGGATCTGAACATATGATCTTCCACCAAAGAAACCAACTAGCATCAACTACAAGGAGTAATCAACACTACTAGCAACCTACTAGTACCAATCCCGGACTTGGAGACAAGAATTGGATACAAGAGATGAACTAGGGTTTTGAGAGGAGATGGTGCTAGTGAAGATGTTGATGGAGATTGCCCTCTCCCGATGAGAGGAGCGTTGGTGATGATGATGACGATGATTTCCCCCACCCGGAGGGAAGTGTCCCCGGCAGAACAGCTCTGCCGGAGCTCTAGATTGGTTCTGCCAAGGTTACGCCTCGTGGCGGCGGAGTTTCGTCCCGAAAGGTTGCCTCTGATTTTTTTCTCGACGGAAGACCTCATATAGCAGAAGATGGGCATCGGAGAGCCAACAGGGGGCCCACAAGGTAGGGGGCGCACCCTAGGAGGGGGGCGCGTCCCCCACCCTCGTGGACAGGGTGTGGGCCCCCTGGCCTTCATCCTTGGCGAGGATTTTTTATTATTTATTGTAAGATATTCCGTGGAGTTTCAGGACTCTTGGAGTTGTGCAGAATAGGTCTCTAATATTTGCTCCTTTTCCAAATTTGAGAATTCCAGTAAGCATTCTCCTCCTTATGTAAACCTTGTAAAATAAGAGAGAATAGGCATAAGTATTGTGACATAACGTGTAATAACAGCCCATAATGCAATAAATATCGATATAAAAGCATGATGCAAAATGGACGTATCAGAGACCTTGTGCTCCGGCTGATCCAGCGAACAGCCGGCCAGCACAAGCTCTTGGCCCCTTGAGAAGGCCCCTTCATCATCAGCAAAGCTTTGGGCAATGACTCCTACTACCTCATCGATGCACAGAAGCCCAGAGCGCGCAACAGAGACGACTATGGCAAAGAATCGGAGTGCCCATGGAATGCAAGTCTCCTCTGAAGATTTTATAGTTGATGCAGTATGTACCACGCTACCTTTTGTATTAAGCGCAAGACATCGAGACCCTCGAGGAGCACTCGGAGGCTACCCTTTTTTATCTATACGATAAGTTATATTCCTACAAATGTGTTACTTTACTTTTTCGCCCGGCACCGGGTCCGACCAGTCGGCCCGAGGGCTTGCCTCCTTGTACTATGTTGATGCTACCTGCAGTTGGACAAGTGGTGTGCCGACATCTAGGGCCTCTCTTGCCTTAAGCCGCAGCTCGCAGAGCGACTGTCCGGCTGGCAAGAGATAAAGGCAGGAAATAGTGTCCACACAAAAATGGATAAGGAAAAAAGCATCTGCATAGGCCAAGCCGGCCCCTTGCCTCACCAACTGTCTGCTAAGCAGCCGGCTGGCCGGCTTCTCATTTTACTTCCTATGTTCTAAACGGCCCAAGTACTTGCATTCCCAAAATAGCTAAGTACCGGACCCAGCCACAGACCGCTGAGCGGCTGTCTGGCTGACAGGGCGGCAGCCAAGGGAAGGCAGCAAAGCAAAGAGCCAAAAGAGCAGAAAGCAAGGCAAAGGAGAACCCGCCAAAGCACATCTCGTGTGAATAAAGTTATTTCACATAGCAAGTTTCATAAGCGAGGATTCAACAAGTTTGAATACACCCCCTGTGGGTGGAACTGCGCAAATTTAATAAGCTTGTTTGAGAGATTATAAAAGTAGGAAAAAACAAGATAAAACTGGTCGCCTAGGCCAAAGGAGCAGCAGGCGGGTCCGGCACGTTGGTGGAGTCGACGGCGCCGGCTGGTGGAGTGGCCGTCTGGCGAGTCTCGGCCTGGTCAGCATTAGTAGCAGTCGGCGCACTTGCACGCAGCTCGTTGCTTGAAGCTCGATCAGGCTGGGGCTAGCCGTCCGCCCCGCCCTCTGGTGCGCTGTCTTCACCATCCTCGCCCTCTTCGTCCTCGCCCTCATCGCTGGAGGCGATCTCCTCCACCGAATCTTCCTCATACTCCGGGTTCAGCCCAAACCAGTTGGGTGGCACCTCGACTCCCTCCTTGTTCAGCTCCGGGACGAATACGGAGGTGTCGGCGTAGTAAGCGATCGCCACCGCGCGATGAGTCAGGTCTTGGCTCGTTGCCGCCAGCTCCGGTGCGGCCTCCAGCTGGAAGGTGGCTAGCTAGGCCAAGTCCAGACCTGGGTACCAGGCCTTGACAAACTCCAGGGCTCTCCGAGCACCGGCACGAGCCGCCGAGCCCTTCCAAGCCTCGAAGCGGCCGACTGCTACCCCCAGCCACTCAGCAGTCCGGCTAGGGGTGCGAGGGATCTGAGAGTCCGGGCAGAGGGTAGTCAGCACCTAGGCCCCGACGCGCTACAGACGGCAGAGAATCTGGTGGGATGGCTGGAGACGAGCATGGATGGCAAGAAGCTGCTCGCTGAGGGTCCGGGGCGCATTGGGCGCGATTTCCGCACCGGCCCGTCGTCGGTCGTCGCAGTGAGCCTTGATGGCCTGGCCGGCGGCAATGGTGTGTCCGGGTAAGAAGTCTGCGCAAGAAGTAAAAAGAAGTCAGAGGCCGGCTCATACAACAGACGGCGGCCGGAAGAAAGGAAAGATAACTTACCGTCGATCATATCTTCGATCTCACCATAGCCGTCGCTCAGAGCCTTATCCTTTTCGGCCCAACCCGAGCGTTTGGTCTCGAACTCGGCCTCGAGGGCGGCCTCGTCGTCCTTCGCCTTCTTGAGCGCTGCTTTGTGTTGATCCGCCTGAGCTGCCAGCTCCTTGGCCAGGCGGTCGCACCCCTCAACCGCCTTGCGGTGTTCCTCCTCCTTGGTGCGTAGCTCAGTTTGGGCTTCGCCCAGGCGCTACTGCAGGTCGGCAGCCGCTCCTACAAAAGAAAAGAAAGAGAAGACGATCAACAATCAACAAAGAAGAAAAGTGGTCGCCGGAAGATCTGGCCCGACTGCTCAACAGTCGGCCCGAATCTCGAGGGCTACACCCAGCGGGTGTGCTGACGCGCCCCGCAAGAAAGTGGACGGAGTGCTTACTCCGGCTTTCGGCCAAATCAGTGGTCCGCTTGGCCATCTCCCGGACATGGGAGTTTAAGGCGGTCGTGCAGATGTTGTGGTAGTCCTGCAACAAAGACAAAAAAGACAAAAAAAAGGTTAGCACTTGGAACTTACCTTTAAGTTCCGAGCCGCCGCCGGGCAACCGCCCGAACTCGTGGGCTACACCGGTGGGTGCATTTGCGCTTCATGGAAGATTACAAGAATAAAAAACAACAAGCAAGAAACATACCCGGACGGCCGTTCGCGTCGCCAAGAACGCCTTCATGTACTGCTGGAGGGCGGTGCCTAGGGCTTGGACCAGGGCCTGGACGTCTTTGCGCAGCCTTGTTCAGCACGCTCGTCCTGCCCCCAGGAGTCCACTCCGGTGGGGCGGCACTGCTGGCCTCGGCGTCTGGGGCCGATGAGCTTGCGGTCCCGATCTCCTGCGCCTGCGATGCTGAAGCCACTTCGCCGCGCGACGGCGCACCGGAGTGCGGACCGCAGGATTCGGACCTACCACCAACTCGCCACCGACTGGCGGCACTTGCGGCGCATCAGGCCGACTGGTCTAGGCGTCGACAGTCAGCATGGGCGGGGGCACTTCCGCACCCAAGACGACAGGGTCGACCCCTCCCCTCTCTCCAGGACCGGCTGGTCACCGCCAGCTCCTCCAGTCGGTGCCTGGCTCTCCGGCACCAGTGGCACGGCATGCAGCGGGACGACGAGCCGTGGAGCCCGGCTGCGGGCCGCCTCCTTCTCCTGCGCCTTGACGGCCGCGTCTGCCTGCTCCTTGGCCGCGGCGTCGGCCTGAGCCTTGGCTGCCGCATCAGCCTCCGCTTGCGCCACCTTGGCCGCGTCCGCCTTCTCCCGCTCCTCGCGCGCCTCCCGCGCATTCTTCTCCGTTGCCTGCCGAAGGTCGGCAAGCGGGTCTACACGGCGGGGCTCTACGGAGCCGTCAGGCGCCCCAATCACTGAGGCTGACGGGGTCCGCGAGAGAGAGAGAGAGTGGGGCCCTATGAAGCACAGCGACGAGAAGCCGATAGTAAGACCAATAGGAAGACGAAAAGCAAACACAAAAGCAAGAGCTAAAGAATCTAAGTACTCACTCGGACGCCAACGGGAGCCGCTTCGGGGCCTTCTGGAATTGGGCCGCCTTTACGGCGGCTTCCTGTCGCGTCGGCCGTGTTCCTCGGCTTCTTCGGACGGCTGCCGAACAGCAGCGAGTCGGCTCGGCACTTCGGTGCGCCGCCTGGTGCAATCGGCGCTGCGGAGGAGCTCGCGTCCGCCTTCTCGGCGTCGTGGGCACGACGCGGCTCGTTCTCCTCTTCATCGTCGTCCCGCCATTCCTCAACGCTGCCTCCTCCGGAGCCGCCTGCTCCACCACCGCCACCTGTGGCGTCGTCCTCCTCCATGGCGGCCGCACCCAAGTAGGGATCGTCCATGTCGCTTCTCATCCGATCCGGCATGAACACGTCGCCCGGCCCCAGAGCGTCGGCGGCCAACTGGGTCGAGAAGACCTATATCATTGTCGACTGATCAGACGGCAAAGCAAGAACTCGGACAAAGTAAAGAAGAAAAAGAATTACAAGACCTACCGCAGGCGGCGGGTGCGCGCGGTCGTACGGCGGTTGCCAAACTGCCAATCCTTCACTGACAACTTGCAGTTGGAGAAGTAGTTGACCAGTCATGCCACCTCCACATCCGGCAGGTCCCATGTGCACATCCAGCAAGGGTCCCGGTGCCCACTCATGCTGGTGATGATGTGGGGCCAGGCTTGGAGGGGGAGCACTCGGCGCGCCACATAGGCGGCCAGCAGGTCCGAGCGCTTGAGGCCCTCCGACTCCGTCATCACCTGAAGTCGGGCGAGGGCGACGGAGGAGGCGGCCGATAGGGAGCTCGGCTTGTACTGCCAGTTGGCGCGCGGCTCTACAGGCGGGCCGGCTACATAAGCCGGCAGGTTGATGTAGTCCCTCGTCGGATGAATATTCTTGATGTAGAAGTAGGACTTCTACCACAACTTGGCCGACTGCAGCAGGGAGATGGGCAGGAAGCGGTTCCCGGCACCCGGACACCGCATGGCCATGCAGGCTCCGTACTGGGCCGCCGTGCCCTTGGCAGTGGTGCCAAGCTTGAGGTAGAAGCACTCTCCCCAGAGCTGAAGAGTGGGGAGAGTACCAAGGTAGCCTTCGCACATAGTGACAAAGGCGGCCAGCAGCAGCACCGTGTTTGGCGTAAGGTGTTGCGGCTGGACTCGGTAGAAGTTGAGGAAGGAGCGCAAGAAGCCGCTCGCCGGAAGGCCGTAGCCGCGAAGAAAATGGGACCGGAAGACGACATGTTCGTCGTCCTCTGGCACCGGCGAGATTTCTGCCTCGGGGGGGCACGCACCTTCACGTTCGTCTCCCGGGGCAGCCGCCGTGTCTGATGAAGAAAGGAGAGGTGGTCGTCGTGGACGTTGGAGCCGTCCCAGTCACCGGCCCGTAAGCACGCCATGGACGAAGAAGCTCATCGGAGGCGCGGCGCGGTGGCGAGCGGGCGAGACTGCGGCGCAATGAGGAAGCCGCGGCGAGGAGAAGCTCGGCAACGAAGAGCTGCGGTAGCACTTCGGCAAGAGGAAGAGGCGCTGCGGCAGCAGAGAGAAGAAGAGGAAGAATGGCGAAGGGAAAGGGAGAGGAGGGCGCGCGTGCGTCTGCCACCCCCTCCTCCCCCTACTTATAGCCCCAGGCAGTGGAGCCAAGGGGTGAGAACGTGGGGGTCGTGGGATTAACTGCGCCCACTCCCCCACGATCCCACGATTACTGCGCTAGTAAAGGTGTGAATTAACTACCGCAGAAGCCCAACCGTCCACCTCGGCCACGGCGGATCCGCGCGCGTGCCGAGGCCCTGTAGTGGTGGGCCCCGGCCTGCGGCGATGTCCCGTCATGCGCGTGGGCGGGCAGGCCGGCACGAGACTCTTGGCGCCAGCGTGGCAAAGCGGGCAACGGGCGGCTAGTCTGACGTCAGGCTGGCGTGCCACCTAGCCCCGACCACGACATTTTGAAATCACCAGGTGGCCTGCCTGGTCATGTCCGGCTCCTAACAGTCGGCATTTCAGAATGCGGACGAAGCGAAGCCACCAGACCACTCGGAGTAGGAAGCTGCTAAGGCTTCTGGCCTTTTTAGCCGTGGCGCCCCACCAGCTTCGAGGACTACTGTCGGAGTAAATGACCACAGGTAGCCTCATCAGCCCCCATGGTATTTCAAGACATCGGGGCCGGCTGTGCCCCTCAAGCACCGAAGACAAAGGGCCACCTTCTGGGGGCCAGCTGGTCCAAGCGGCCAGCTGCTAGAAGGCGGCGGAATCCAGCAGGCGGCCAAGAAGTGGGCCGACTCCTAGCAGGCGGGCTCCAGGGAGGCCGGCTCCTAGCAGATGGCCCCTCGTGCCCTCAAAGTTTGCACCCACATAAACATGACAAGATGGGGCGTGACTACAGTGCGGCCTGCCACCCCCGAATCCAGGGTGGAACATGGCCACAGTGCGGCGTACCACGCGTACATCCCACGTCCGGCGCAGCACTGTTGCCATGCTACCCGTGACATCATCCATGGCAGAGGAAGCCATGCCCCCACGACGGGCTGTCGGTACGGTCCGCAGGCGGCAGGCCCTACCTGTCCGTGAGAAGGCAGAAGGAGGTTGGCCGCGACCAGTCAGCGCAGGGGAGGCCGACTCCTGAGCAGGCGGCCCTCCCCCTTCCTTGGAGTTTGTGCTACAGTGAGCGCCCGCCAGGCGGGGGGACTGTAGCCATGCTTCCCCCAACAAGGCCTCCGTCATCGAGGGCAAGGCTACAGTAACAAGCAGCCAACAGGACCCGCAGGCGGCGGGCCCTACCTGTCGACCGAGAGGCTGTTAGCCGGCGGGACCCACCAGGCGGCGGGCCCCAGCAGCCGGCGGAGAAGCCGGCCACCAGAGACACTGAAGGCTGGGTCCTACACACAACCAGATTACCATTGTACCCCTGGGGGTAGGCCTATATAACCCCCCCCCCCAGGGCACCCATGCAAAGGGTTCAACATCATAGACAACACACATGCATAGAGAGAGGAATAGAGGTAGCCTTGCCCTTCTTCCTCCTCTAGCCAAACAGCTCTAGGAGCAACCTTGTAGCCACTCTATTGACATAGTGATCATGCGGAGACCCCGCAGAGCAGGCCTGGGGGCTTTATCTCCTAGGAGAGCCCCGAGCCTGGGTAAGATGCATCAGCGTACATGTCTACGCCTTATCCCGTTTCCAGGCACCGGCGACGTACTACTCTCCCCTAATGATAAGCCCTCCTTTGGCATATGTCGCACGACACCCCCGGCAATAAACAATATCCAGATATAATGTTCATGCTCAACGCTAGCACCAAATAAAAATTATTAAGGTCTAAAACTAATCCCAAAGGTAGATGTAGAGGTAGCATGCCTACGATGATCACATCGATCTTGGAACCATTTCCGATGCGCATCATCACCTCGTCCTTAGCCAATCCTCGTTTATTCTGCAGCTCCTATTTCGAGTTACAAATATGAGCAACTGAAACAGTATCAAATACCCAGGTGCTACTACGAGCATTAGTAAGGAACACATCAATTACATATTATCAAATATACCTTTGTTCACTTTGCCATCCTTCTTATCCGCCAAATACTTGGGGCAGTTCCGCTTCTAGTGACCATTTCCTTTGCAGTAGAAGCACTCAGTTTCAGGCTTAGGTCTAGCTTTGGGTTTCTTCCCGGGAGCGGAAACTTGTTTGCAGTTCTTCCCTTTATTTCCTTTTTCCTTTTTCTTGAAACTAGTGATCTTGTTAACCATCAACACTTGATGCTCCTTCTTAATTTCTACCTCCGCGGCCTTAAGCATTGCGAAGAGCTCAGGAATCGTTTTCGTCATGCCTTGCATATTATAGTTCATCACGAAGCCTTTGTAGCTTGGTGGCAGTGATTGAAGAACTCTGTCAATAAAACTATCAATTGGAAGATCAACTCCCAGCTGAGTCAAGTGGTTATGATACCCAGGCATTTTGAGTATGTGTTCATTGACAGAACTGTTCTCCTCAATCTTGCAGCTATAGAACTTGTTGGAGACTTCATATCTCTCAACCCGGGCATTTTCTTGAAATATTAACTTCAACTCTTGGAACATTTCATATGCTCCATGACGTTCAAAACGTCTTTGAAATCCTGGTTCTAAGCCGTAAAGCATGGCACACTGAACTATTGAGTAGTCATAAGATCGAGCTTGCCAGACGTTCATAACATCTGCATCAGCTCCTGCAGCAGATCTGTCACCTAGCGGTGCATTAAGGACATAATTCTTTTATGCAACAACGAGCATAATCCTCAAGTTACGGACCCAATCCGTGTAGTTACTACCATCATCTTTCAACTTAGCTTTCTCTAGGAACGCATTAAAATTCAGGGGAACAGTAGCACGGGCCATTGATCTACAACATATATATGCAAAACTATTAAGACTAAGTTCATGATAAATTAAGTTGAATTAATCAAATTACTAATGAACTCCCACTTAAATAAACATCCCTCAGTTTATCTAAGTGACACATGATCCAAATCAACTAACCCATGTCCGATCATCACGTGAGATGGGGTAGTCATCAATGGTGAACATATCTATGTTGATCATATCTACTATATGACTCATGTTCGACCTTTGGGTCTCGAGTGTTCCGAGACCATGTCTGTACATGCTAGGCTCGTCAAGTTTAACCCAAGTATTCTGCTTGTGTAAAACTGGCTTACACCTGTTGTATGCGAACGTAAAGTCTATCACACCCGAGCATCACGAGGTGCTTCAAAATGATGAACTTTAGCAACGGTGCATACTCGTGGAGAACACTTATATCTTGAAATTTAGTGAAGGGATCATCTTATAATATGGGCTTCTATGGCTGCTATGGGCTTCTAGCAACAACCGTTCTTACCTATGGCAAAAACCACAATGGTGATTTACCAAGTTTGTTGTTTTAACCTTCTTCAAGGACCGGTTGTAGTCAAATTTGATTCAACTAAAGTAGGAGAAACAGACACCCCCAGCCATCTTTATGCAAAACTAGTTGCATGTCTGTCAGTGGAATCGGTCTCATGTACATGGACATGTAAGGTTGGTCTGGGCCGCTTCATCTTACAATACCGCCGAATGAAAATAAGACGTTGGTGGTAAGCAGTATGACTATAACCGCCCACAACTCTTTATGTTCTACTCGTGCATATCATCTACGCATAGACCTGGCTCATGATGCCACTGTTGGGAAATGTTGCATGGAAAACAAAAAAAATTCTACGCACATGCAAGATCTATCAAGGAGATGCATAGCAACTAGAGAGGAGAGTGTGTTTACGTACCCTCGTAGACCGTAAGCGGAAGCGTTTAGTAACGCGGTTGATGTAGTCGAACTTCTTCGCGATCCAACCGATCAAGTACCAAACGTACGGCACCTCCGCGTTCAGCACACGTTCAACTCGGGGATGTCCATGCCTTCTTGATCCAGCAAGACGGCGAGGTAGTGGATGAGTTCCGGTAGCACAACGGCGTGGTGACGGTGATGCTATCTCCGTAGGGCTTCGCCTAAGCACTACGAAAATATGACTGATGGACAAAACTTTGGAGGGGTGCGCTGCACACGGCGAGATTTTTGTGGTTATGTGTGGCGCCCCCTCCCACATATATATAGGTGGGGCAGGAACAGCCAAGGAGGTGCCCCAAGTAGGCCAAATCCTACTTGGGGTCTTACACAAGCCGCACCCCCTTCCTTATTTGAGTGCGGGCGGAAGGCATGGAGAGGTGGCGCCCCCCCCCCCCTTCCTTTCTCTCATGAGAAGGAAAAGGCAGGAGGGGCCACCCCTCCCCTTTCCTTCCCCTAGGGTCGGCCGGCTAGGGAGAGGGGTGCGCTAGCCCCCTAGTGGGCTGGTCTGTCCCCCCCTTTGTCCCATTAGGCCCATACACTTCCCGGGGGTGTCTGGAACCCCTTACGGCGATTCGATGACTACCCGATGCACTCCAAAACTCTTCCGGTGTCTGAATATCATCGTCCTATATATCAATCTTTACCTCCGGTCCCTTCCGGATCTCCTCGTCATGTCTGTGATCTCATTCGGGAATCCGAACAACATTCGGTCACCAAATCATATAACTCATATAACATTATATCGTTAACGAACGTTAAGCGTGCGGACCCTACGGGTTCGAGAACTATGTATACATGACCGAGACACCTCTCCGGAAAATAACCAATAGCGGAGCATAGATGCCCATATTGGCTCATACATATTCTACGAAGATATTTATTGGTCGATCCTTATGACAACATACGTAATTCCCTTTGTCTATCGGTATGTTACTTGCTCGAGATTTGATCGTCGGTATCTTCATACCTAGTTCAATCTCGTTACTGACAAGTCTCTTTACTCGTTTCGTAATACAACATCTTGCAAGTAAATCATTAGTAACTTTGCTTGCAAGGCTTCTTATGATGTGTATTACCGAAAGGGCACAGAGATACCTCTCCGATACTCGGAGTGAAAAATCCTAATCTCGATCTATGCCAACTCAGCAAAGACCTTTGGAGATACCTGTAGAGCATATTTATGATCACCCAGTTACATTGTGACGTTTGATAGCACAAAAGGTATTCCTCGGTATCCGGGAGTTGCATAATCTCATAGTCGAAGGAATATGTATTTGTCATCAAGAAAGCAATAGCAATAAACTGAACGATCAATATGCCAAGCTAACGGATGGGTCTTGTCCATCATATCATTCTCCTAATGATGTGATCCCGTTATCAAATGACAACACATGTCTATGGTTAGGAAACCTTAACCATCTTTGATCAACGAGCTAGTCTAGTAGAGGCCTACTAGGGACATGGTATTTGTTTATGTATTCACACATGTATCTAAGTTTTCGATCAATACAATTCTAGCATGAATAATAAACCTTTATCATGAATAAGGAAATATAAAATAACAACTTTATTATTTCCCCTAGGGCATATTTCCTTCACCCGCCTACAAGCCAAAGAGCGTGTCGAAGGCGCTGCAGTCGCCATCGTCGTCCTCCTCCTCCTCCTTCTTCACGCCGCCGCCGTCCCTGCTACACCCCTGCCCTGGGTCGCCTTGGCGGACGGGTGTGCAGCAATGCGTCGTTGTTGCCATCCTTGAGGACGACGACGACGCCCTCATCGCGGTCGTGGTGCCGAGCGGCGACCTCCTTGAGGGCATGGCACTGGTGCTCCATCTCCATCTGGACGTAGTCCTCGCGCGTCCACTTGAGAGTGGCCTCGTCGCCGGCGGCCATGTCGTCGTGCTCGCTATTCATGGCGACAAGCCTCGGCTCCGTCTTTGGCTTGACGAAGCGGGAGAAGGGAGCAGAGGAGCCACGACCTCCCTCGTTGATGACGAGGGCGCCGCCGCGGGTGCGCCACCCGAGCGGCGTCTCCACGGGCTCGTCCTTGACGTTGGCGAGCGCCAGCGAATCGGAGGAGCGTGAGGAGGAGGAGGAGGGCGATGACCCGCCCGCCATGCGCCTCGGCAGCCAAATGTCACCGCTCCGGCGAGGGACCGGGGCCGGGGCTGCCGGGTACTCGAGCGGCGGCTGGTTGCCGCCCTCGAGGTGCTCGAGGAAATAGTGGAGCATGCGCCCATGGACGCCCCACCACAGGCGGCAGCCGTCGGTGTTCTGGTGCCCCCTCACCGGTGCGTTGTTGGTGGAGGAGACCTGCTCCTCATTGCGGCGTTGGAAGTACACTGCCCAATTGGCGTGGTTGCTGGCGGCGTACTTCGGGTGACCGCGCACCTCCTCCAGCAGCGAGGCCAGAACGCACGCGATCTCGCCGTGGAAGCGGTTGGCGTCCGACTATGGGGGGACGGGGACGGCTCCGGCGCTGAGCCTCCATTGCCCTGACACGTGCATGTTAGGCGGCACCGGGTAGTTGGCCTCATGGAGGAGGTAGGCCTCCCACTCGTGCAGGTGGCGGCGGTGGAAGCCGTTGGCCGCCGCTCCATCGCCGGGGGAACATTCTCCCATTGGCAGCTGTAGGCGCGGTGGCTAGAGACGGGGAGAGAGAGAGACGAGATGGGGCATCGGCGGCGAGAGAGGGACTACGGGCAAAGGAGAGTGCATCCACCGGCGAGGGAGGGGTGGCTTTTTATAGCCGCTGGGGGCGGCATACGTGTGTGTACGCGTGGCAGGAGGAGGATGGCGCGTCGCCGCGCCATCACTGTGCCGCCCGCGAGGAATCAATGGAAGGCTGACCGGCGGCAGCCTTGGCATTGATTCCCCATGGGAAAATGAGGCGATGAGGAAGACGAGACTCGGCTGGTCACTGACTCGGTGGGCCCGCCAGGCTTTCACGCCGAAAACGCTTCCCCCGGCGCCCCCGGCGCGCCGAGTTTAGCCTGGGTCCGTCGGCGTCAATTTCGGCCCTAACCGGCGAAAATTGTGCTTCTGAGGACGCGACTGAGCCGATTTTTAGACGCTGGCGATAAAAAAGGGGGGGGGGGCTATTGGGAGGAGAGAATGAAGATGCTCTGACAGGTAACTCGACGTAAGCGGAGTGGTTAGCTGCGCCGACGTTTCTCTTAGAGACAAGGGTTCGATTCTGTGGTTGCCCCTTTTCTTCACAAATTTTTAAATCTGCAAGTGGGCCGGCCCGATACTGCTTGCGTGGACGCGGGAGATCGCTAAGGAATCGCTTAAGGGCCGATGCTAGGCGTAAGGCGGCTGATAGCTGACAGTTATCAGCCGCCTCGATAACCGTCCGATGGAGCACATCATAGATGTTCCTTTGGTGCCCCACGGATCGCACCTCCCCTCAATGCCATCTTCCCCTCGCCCAGCACAGGCACCACCCACCGCTCCCACTGTCCCCGCGTCAAGCATGGCAGCAGCGGCCTCGACATCGTGTGAGCTATGATGTAGCAGTCGCATGAGCTATGATGCAGCGGACGACGTCAACGTCGATGTCGACGTCGCCGGAGCTACGATGCAGCAATCCTCGACGCCACCGGAGTTGCATTGCAGCGGCCGTGACAGCGTTGGAGCTGCTATTTAGCGATCGTCGATGCCGCCGGAGCTGCTATGCAGCAGGTGTCAATGCTGCCAGAGCTGCGATGCAGCGGCCGCCGATGTCGTTGGAGCTGCTATGCAGCGGTCGTCGACGCCGCCGGAGGTGCAATGCGCCAATGCAGTGGACACGACGCCGCCGGTGCTCGATGCAGCAGGCGTTGATGCCGGCTGTGGTGGACGAGTTGCATCACAACTTCACAACAAGAGCAGCCATGATGAGGTTGCATCGCAATAAGAGTACCACCGGTGAGGTGCATCGCACCACGGCGGCCATGGGCGAGTTGTTGCGTCGCAGCACGGCAGGCATGCCGCATCCCATCGCCAGCAGCAATGACGAGCGGCCGCCTCAACGCCTCCTCCCGCGTGTTGTGTCGCCCCGCTAGGTGTAGTACCACGACGGTGGCGCTCGGGGCTTCAGCACCCACGGTTTGCGGCGGGGATGTAGCAGGGGGTGGGTGCCGTCGCTCCTCCCTGGTTCACTGCAGCGGGACGGGGTGGCCAGCATTGCCATGGGAGCTTTTCTCCTTCGAGCGGGAGGAGCGGAGATGGGGAGGGGAAAAAGATGAGCGGCGAAGACGTGCGGAGGACAAGGGACACAAAGAGATAAGGCTGGCTGGAGCGAAGCACGGATGGGCCCGGGGGCACGTGGCAAGCAGTGCGGGAGGTTTAATTTTTGCTATTATCAGCCGGTGGAAACATAGGGCTTCCCATCGCTTAATGCGATAAATAGTCGTTGTGTTATTTATGTAGGTTAGTTCTCGGCATTGGGCCTTTTCTGTGACAGCCTAACAACAAGGCAGGCCTAGGCCCCTTGCTCATCCACAATCCGACCCCCTTCAGCAAACGGTGAGCATTACCTCAAAAAAAAGCAAACGGTGAGCATTTCGGGGATGGCACCGTTCTCCCAGTGCCCCACACGGCGAGTCGGCGGCAGCCTCGGTGGATCGAGCTCGTTCCCCGCAGCGCAGACCGCAGCCTATCCCTCGGTTAAGGAAATCATTATTACCAAAAAAGTCTTTCGCCCCGCTTTATATATATAAAGCAATGACCCTCATACAACCGAACCACATAACACAGCACCCAAACACACACACAGAGCAAGATACAAAGGTGCCGGAGATCAGCTAAGCCAACTCGAAGCGGACAAGGGATGTACAACAAGCATCACTACGAAGATGACGGAGCCCTCCACCGAGAACAAGCCACCGTGAAGAACATAGCTGACCGCGGACGAACCGCGAGCTCCAAGGTAGTGCCTTCAGGAAGGGCACGACACCGGAGCGCCGGCACCACCCGATCCAAAGATCAAGATTTTCATCCGGAGCAACACAGAGAATCAGGAGAGACCGTGACGGAGCCTACAGGAAGGGGACGACGCCGCATGACGCCGCCCATCGTCGGTCTGACCGTGGTCAGACAAGGATTTCACCCCGGTATACCTCTCCATCTCCGGTCACCACGGGTCGCCGAGCCCGAGCCACCCCGCCGCCCACGCGACCAAGGTCACCAGTCCGCACCCGAGCTGCGAGCTCCGCTCACGAACACTGCAGCTCCCACCGCAGAGCCGCCACCCTGCCACCCGACACCCCCAACGACCGCCCAAAGGAACAAATCACCACCACCAGCAGACCCCCACAATCGTTGGAGCCGCCAGTGCCTCGAGATGGAGCCGGAGGCAACCAGGCCAGGGAGAAGAGGAGGGGGCGGAGCGGTGCGAGACCTCGACCGGCACACCCCCCCCCCCCCTCCCCGCCGGTGATGGGTGGGCAGACCACTCATCCCTCCAGCCAGCTTCCTCATGTTGCCCCCCGCAACGCCCCACCACGGCCTCCAGATCAGATCAGTGAGGAGCACGTCGAACACCCGGCTGATGACGAGGACGCGCAGATGGTCAGATCCATCCTGGAGATGACCACAGGAGGTGCCACGCCGGGCCTTGCACATCAGCCACCGGCACCAGCGCGAGCCGCAACAGATTTACCGCGACCCGCCGGCGAGATGGCCCGCGCCGTCCAAGGCCGCCAAGCCGCGGATCTGTTCGAGCAGCCCACCGCCGCCCTAGCTCAGACGCGTCGACGCTCGCGGAAGCCCACCACGCCGCCGCCACGTGCTCGCAACCCCGCCTCCAGAGCTCGTCGCTGCACCGCTGCGCCCCTCGCTAGCACGACGTAACGCCCGTCGCCGCCGGCCCGCGCCAGCCTCTGCAGGGCAAAAGGATGAAGGGGGGCCGCCGCCGCCGCCGCTGCCTAGCGGCAGCGAGAAGGCGAGGAGGGACCGAGGGAGGCGGGTTTTTCTCGGTCGCCGTGGGAGCAACACAGAGGGGAGGGAACGGGTCCCGCGGCGGAGATGAGCGACACAGGAAATCATTATTCAGGTTAGCCTTACTAGTCTCTAGTTATTTGAGCCTAAATTTCTGGTAGATACACTCCCAAGCCTTGTTCAAGAAAATTTGTAGGGCAGTTCTAAAACGGAAGTAGTACCCTGGAAGTCTGAATCTGAAGATTCAGACTCCACGCGTTTCGGACGGTAATCGAGCCCACCTATTGTAGTTTAGTAGTTTCAGATTGCTTTACTTCGCTGAATATTGAATGCGAGGCTTTGAGTCCTGGACCTGGAGTAGTACTGAGGGTTCTCTTCTCTGAACATTCGAGCACATTGCTTTACTTCTACGGAGTACTTCTCTGAAGATTGAATGAGGAGTTCACCACAAAATCTGCTTACGATGCCAAGTTTTGGGGACGGCAAGTCGTGCCAACAGCGGAGTTCACCTGGAAGGCCAAGGCACCAATGAGATGTCGATTCTTCATATGGTTCGCCACCCGTGATAGATGTTGGACGTCTGACCGACTAGCCAGACGAGGGTTGGATCATCAGGATCGCTGCCCTCTCTGTGACCAGGAGGAGGAAACCATGAACCACATTATGCTGCACTGCGTGTTCGCGAGAGAGGTTTGGACGGCAATCTTGCACTCCATGGACAACCCGGGTTGGATCCCCACGGTCGAGCAAAGTATGGCAGAATGGTGTGCAGATAAGGGAGGCGCAACGAGGCAAAGCCGAAGCAAAGCGGCAATACTAACCCTGGTCATGTGGGAAATATGGAAGCACCGCAACGCTATAGTTTTTGATGGGGCTTCGCTGTCTAAGAACTGTGTGCTACTTTCGATAAGCAACGAGGCGCGAGTGTGGAAGCAAGCAGGGTTGCTAAGAGGGAACACGAACGATTTCTTCGATGAGGTGGAACGGTGGACTAGGACAGGAGCAACAACACCTTAGGTTGTGTGTAGGTGGTGGAAGTGAGGGTGGTGTCATGTGCATGTAAACACTAACGTGGAGGGGCTCTTTACCCCACTCCTCTCTTTATAATATAGTAAGCACACTCATGCGTATTCGAGAAAAAAAAAGATTGAATGCAAGGCTTTGAGTCACTGAGCTGATTACCCCGGACCTAGAGGCCTGGACCTGGAGTTTGTCTAATATAGATGACGGACCCATTCTAGTTGTTTGAATTGTTCTGCTATAAGATGGGTTTTGATCAATGCAATTTTTTTGGAATTTCAAAGGACGTCAGGAGTTATGCCCTATGAAGATAAGATACTAATAAGTTGAGGGGAATGCATGCTATGCCAGCGTGGAGAGGGCAATGCATTCTGGTGTCAATATAGTTGGCATCCCGAAATCTGAAGCTCCACCAATGATGTAATTCCCTGAGTACCAAGCGGTATAGTGCCAATGATCTTTACTAGTTACCGCTAGAAAAGGCTGAAGGTTATCTGATGTGACCCAGAAATCGTAGTACTTGTTGCAGAGCTCCAAGGGTTCCAAAGACTAGTGGCAGGTCTTATGTTTGTTAGCTGTTGTTCAGGTTTCTTTGTTTCCTTGATGCTGATAGAAACTGACCACTTTACGGCCATTTGCTTGCAGGTGATCAGTCAAGGTCTTATGGTCATTGTCAGGATGTTTCACTCAAAAGTTTTGTGGTTACCATTTCTGTTTTTCCCCAACGGCAAGGGTACCTGTCGTGTTCTCCATTTTACACCATGTCTAATTTTGTCCTGTGTTGTACTATGTTTTCCTTGCTTCCTAGTAATATTTGAGCAGCACCCATGGCAGCTTGTTTCCCCATCTGCTCAACTTCAATATGTTTCTTCAACTATTATTTCTTGGACTTGTTTTTACCCTACACATTCATGCATCCTCTGCTGCCATTGACTCCATTACACCTGGCCAAGGACTTGTTTGCGATGTTGGTGACAAGCTTGCTCCCTAGATGGCAAGTTGCGCTTGGATTCTTCCAACTAGGCAGTAAGTCCCACAACACCTTGAACTGGTACCTAGGCATTTGGTTCAATAAAGTCCCCAATCTAACTCCGGTGTGGGTCACAAACCGTGATTATCCAATCACACAACCCGCTTTAGTTAGATTCACAATTTCTCAAGATGGCATCTTGTCATCTTGGATCAAGCCACCAATTCCATAATCTGGTCTAGCGGAGTTAGTATCAGAACCAACACCACCATTGCCATACTCACGAACAATGGAAACTTTGTCCTACAAAATGCTTCAAACTCATCCGACATTTTATGGCGGAGTTTTGACCATCCAACAAATACTTTGCTCCCTGGTGCAAAGATCGGCTGAGACAAGGTCACTGGTTTGACTCACCGTCTTGTTTCCAACAAGAACTTGATTGACCCAGCTCATGGTCTTTACTATTATGTAGTTCCAAACAAGTTGATCCTTACGCCTTTGAACTCATCCATATCAACTGGTCTAGCGGGGAATGGAATGGACAGTATTTTAGCTCCATTCCGGAGATGTTAAGCCGCGACTTGATAGACTTCGAGTTTGTCAACAACACAAATGAGTAGTACTTCACATTCACCTTACTGAATGACACAATGATCATGCATCACCTACTTGATGTTTCTGGTCAAATGAAGACTTTAATATGGGTTGAGGTCTCTCAGGATTGGTCACATTCCCACATCAACCCCAATGATCAGTGTGATGTCTATGCTTTCTATGGACCATTCATTGTGTGCGATGAAAACTCAACTCCATATTGTAGCTGTATGACGGGCTTCTCCATAAGATCCCCAGAGGATTGGGAGAAAATGATAGAAACGGTGGATGCGTTAGAAATACTCCTTAAAATTGTGGCGGTAATAGGAGTACTGCAGGAATGACTGATGAATTCTACCCCTTGTCTAACGTGAAATTGCCTAAGAATGCTGACAACATAGGCTCTGCTACCAGTGCTAGAGAATGTGCAGAAGTTTTCCTGATAAATTGCTCTTGCACTGCATATTCTTGCACCGACAGATGCTCTATTTGGCATGGGGAACTCCTCAATGTAAAACAGCAGCTTGCTGACACTACCAACACAAATGGTGGTGCAGTTCTTTATGTTCGCCTTGCTGCAAAAGAGATGCAAACTCAGAAACCTGGCAGAAGAGTGACCACTCGGATTTTGGCAGTTACCATTGTCACTGCCCTGGGGTTACTAGCACTCACATTGCTAGTTATTATATTGATGATTCAGAGGAACAATAGGAGGTGGTCTGGTCGTACACTGATAAATCCTCAAGACGGCGGAATTATTGCATTTACATACACTGATTTGCAGTGGGCAACAAGAAATTTCTCGGAGAAGCTAGGTGCCGGCGGCTTTGGTTCTGTGTTGAAGGCATATCTGACTGACTCGGTTACAATGGTAGTGAACAGGCTTGATGGTGCTTGTCAAGGAGAAAAACAATTCAGGGCCGAGGTGACTTCAGTCGGGGTTATACAACATATCAATTTAGTTAGACTGATCGGTTTCTGTTGTGAGGGTGAACGGAGGTTACTTGCATATGAGTACATGCCAAATTGTTCTCTTGACATCCATCTACTTCAGCACAACAACACAGTTTTAAAATGGGGTACCAGGTTTAAAATAGCTCTGGGAGTTGCTAGGGGGCTGGCTTACCTGGATGAGAGCTGCCAGGACTTGATCATACACTGTGATATCAAACCACAAAATATACTCCTCGATGCGTCGTTTGTTGCTAAAATTGCTGACTTTGGTATGGCCAAGTTAATAGGGAGGGATTTTAGCCGGGTTCTGACTACAGCAAGAGGAACCTTAGGATACCTTGCACCTGAATGGATAAGCGGGGTTGCTATCACAGCAAAAGTCGATGTTTATGGCTATGGGATGGTAATAATGGAAATCATATCAGGAAGACCGAATTCGCTTTAACTATACACTGCAGATGGTGACTCTGATGTTTTCTTCCATGTGCATGCTGCGCATATGCTTCTCGAGGGAGATGTGGCAAGCTTGGTGGATGATAAATTATCTGCTGATGTGAATCTAGAGGAGGCTGAACGACTATGCAAGGTTGCTTGTTGGTGCATTCAGGATGATGAGTTTGATCGGCTGTAGGATCGAAAGTAGGTCTAGAGGGGGTGATTAGACTACTTGACCAAATAAAAATCTAGCCTTTTCCCAATTTTAAGTCTTGGCAGATTTTAACAACTTAGCACAAGTCAAGCAATCAACCTACACATGCAATTCTAAGAGTATAGCAGCAGGATGTAAATCATTGCATATGAAGGTAAAGGGAAGGGTTTGGAGCTGCAAACGCAATGTAGACACGGAGATTTTTGGCGTGGTTCTGATAGGTAGTGCTATCGTACATCCACATTGATGGAGACTTCAACACACGAAGGGTAACGGTTGCGCGAGTCCACGGAGGGCTCCACCCACGAAGGGTCCACGAAGAAGCAACCTTGTCTATCCTGTTGGGGAACGCAGTATTTCAAAATTTACCAACGATCACGCAAGATCTATCTATGTGATGCATAGCAACGAGCGGGAGAGTGTGTCCACGTACCCTCATAGACCGAAAGCGGAAGCGTTTAGTAACGCGGTTGATGTAGTCGAACGTCTTCGAGATCCAACCGATCAAGTACCGAACGCACGACACCTCCGCGATCTGCACTCGTTCAGCTCGGTGACGTCCCTCGAACTCTTGATCCAGCTGAGGCTGAGGGAGAGTTCCGTCAGCACGACGGCGTGGTGACGGTGTTGATGAAGTTTTTGATGCAGGGCTTCGCCTAAGCACTACAACTATATGACCGAGGTGGAAATCTGTGGAGGGGGGCACCGCACACGTCTAAGATCAACTTTGATGTGTTCTAGGGTGCCCCCCTCCCCAAGTATATAAAGGAGGGAGGGGAGGCCGGCCGGCCCTCATAGGCGCGCCAAGGGGGGAGGAATCCTCCTCCTAGTAGGAGTAGGACTCCCCCCTTTCCTAGTCCTACTAGGAGAAGAAGGAAGGAGGGGGAAAGAGAAGGAAGGAGGGGGCGCCGCCCCTCCCCCTAGTACAATTCGGACTAGGCCCATGGGGGCGCGCGGCCAGCCCTTGGCAGCCCCTCTCTCTCTCCCCTAGGCCCAATAAGGTCCATTACTTCTCCCGGTGTTCCGATAATCCTTCGGGCACTCTGATATTTATCCGGTGACCCCCGGAACTCATCCGATATCCGAATAACATCATCCAATATATCATTCTTTATGTCTCGACCATTTTGAGACTCCTCGTCATGTCCGTGATCACATCCGGGACTCCGAACTACCTTCGGTACATCAAAACACATAAACTCATAATACCGATCGTCATCGAACGTTAAGCGTGCGGACCCTACGGTTCGAGAACTATGTAGACATGAACCGCATAACAACATACGTTGTTCCCTTTGTCATCGGTATGTTACTTGCCCGAGATTCAATCGTTGGTATCTCAATACCTAGTTCAATCTCGTTACTCGCAAGTCTCTTTACTCGTTCCGTAATGCATATCATCCCGTAACTAACTCATTAGTCACATTGCTTGCAAGGCTTATAGTGATGTGCATTACCGAGAGGACCGAGAGATACCTCTCCGACAATCAGAGTGACAAATCCTAATCTCGATCTATGCCAACTCAACAAACACCATCAGAGACACCTGTAGAGCATCTTTATAGTCACCCCGTTACATTGTGACGTTTGATAGCACACTAAGTGTTCTTCCGGTATTCCAAGAGTTGCATAATCTCATAGTCATAGGAACATGTATAAGTCATGAAGAAAGCAATAGCAACAAACTAAATGATCATCGTGCTAAGCTAACAGATGGGTCTTGTTAATCACATCATTCCCTAATGATGTGATCCCGTTCATCAAAGACAACTCATGTCTATGGCTAGGAAACTTAACCATCTTTGATTAACGAGCTAGTCAAGTAGAGGCATGCTAGTGACACTCTATTTGTCTATGTATTCACACATGTACTAAGTTTCTGATTAATACAATTCTAGCATGAATAATAAACATTTATCATGATATAAGGAAATATAAATAAAAACTTTATTATTGCCTCTAGGGCACATTTCCTTCAGTATCCCACTTGCACTAGAGTCAATAATCTAGATTACACAGTAATGATTCTAACACCCATGGAGTCTTGGTGCTGATCATATTTTGCTCGTGAGAGAGGCTTAGTCAATGGGTCTGTAACATTCGGATCCGTATGTATCTTGCAAATCTCTATGTCTCCCTCCTTGACTTGATCGCGGATGGAATTGAAGCGTCTCTTGATGTGCTTGGTTCTCTTGTGAAATCTAGATTCCTTTGCCAAGGCAATTGCACCAGTATTGTCACAAAAGATTTTCATTGGACCTGATGCACTAGGTATGACACCTAGATCGCATATGAACTCCTTCATCCAGACTTCTTCATTTGCTGCTTCTGAAGCAGCTATGTACTCCGCTTCACACGTAGATCCCGCCACGACGCTTTGCTTGGAACTGCACCAACTGACAGCTCCACCGTTCAATATAAATATGTATCCGGTTTGTGACTTAGAGTCATCCGGATCAGTGTCAAATCTTGCATCGACATAACCATTTATGACGAGCTCTTTGTCACCTCCATAAACAAGAAACATATCCTTAGTCCTTTTCAGGTATTTCAGGATGTTCTTGACCGCTGTCCGATGATCCACTCTGGATTATTTTGGTACCTCCTCGCTAAACTAATAGCAAGGCACACATCGTGTCTGTACATAGCATTGCATACATGATAGAACCTATGGTTGAAGCATAGGAAATGACTTTCACTTTCTCTCTATCTTCTGCAGTGGTCGGGCATTGAGTCTGACTCAACTTCACACCTTGTAACACAGGCAAGAACCCTTTCTTTGCTTGATCCATTTTGAACTTCTTCAAAACTTTATCAAGGTATGTACTTTGTGAAAGTCCAATTAAGTGTCTCGATCTATCTCTATAGATCTTGATGCCCAATATATAAGCAGCTTCACCAAGGTCTTTCATTGAAAAACTCTTGTTCAAGTATCCTTTTATGCTATCCAGAAATTCTATATCATTTCCAATCAACAATATGTCATCCACATATAATATTAGAAATGCTACAGAGCTCCCACTCACTTTCTTGTAAATACAGGCTTCTCCAAAAGTCTGTATAAAACCATATGCTTTGATCAAACTATCAAAACGTTTATTCCAACTCCGAGATGCTTGCACAGGTCCATAAATGGATCGCTGGAGTTTGCACACTTTGTTAGCATCCTTTGGATCGATAAAACCTTCTGGTTGCATCATATACAACTCTTCTTCCAGAAATCCATTCAGGAATGCAGTTTCTACATCCATTTGCCAAATTTCATAATCATAAAATGCAGCAATTGCTAACATGATTCGGACGGACTTAAGCATCTCTACGGGTGAGAAGGTCTCATCGTAGTAAACTCCTTGAACTTGTCGAAAACCTTTCGCAACAAGTCGAGCTTTGTAGACAGTAACATTACCGTCAGCGTTAGTAATCTTCTTGAAGATCCATTTATTCTCTATGGCTTGCCGATCATCGGGCAAGTTGACCAAAGACCACACTTTGTTCTCATACATGGATCCCATCTCAGATTTCATGGCTTCAAGCCATTTCGCGGAATCTGGGCTCATCATCGCTTCCTCATAGTTCGTAGGATCGTCATGGTCAAGTAACCTGACCTCCAGAATAGTATTACCGTACCACTCTGGTGTGGATCTTACTCTGGTTGACCTACGAGGTTCGTTAGTAACTTGATCTGAAGTTACATGATCATCATCATTAGCTTCCTCACTAATTGGTGTAGGAGTCATAGGAACTGATTTCTGTGATGAACTACTTTCCAATAAGGGAGCAGGTACAGTTATCTCATCAAGTTCTACTTTCCTCACTCACTTCTTTTGAGAGAAACTCCTTCTCTAGAAAGGATCCAATCTTAGCAACGAATTTCTTGTCTTTGGATCTGTGATAGAAGGTGTACCCAACTGTCTCCTTTGGGTATCCTATGAAGACACATTTCTCCAATTTGGGTTCGAGCTTATCAGTTGAAGCTTTTTCACATAGGCGTCACAACCCCAAACTTTAAGAAACGACAACTTGGGTTTCTTGCCAAACCACAGTTCATAAGGTGTCGTCTCAACGGATTTAGATGGAGCCCTATTGAACGTGAATGCGGCCGTCTCTAAAGCATAACCCCAAAACGATAACGGTAAATCAGTAAGAGACATCATAGATCGCACCATATCTAATAAAGTGCGGTTACGACGTTTGGACACACCATTACACTGTGGTGTTCCGGGTGGAATGAGTTGTGAAACTATTCCGCATTGTTTCAAATGAAGACCAAACTCGTAACTCAAATATTCTCCTCCATGATCAAATCGTAGAAACTTTATTTTCTTGTTATGATGATTTTCCACTTCACTCTAAAATTCTTTGAACTTTTCAAATGTTTCTGACTTATGTTTCATTAAGTAGATATACCTATCGGCGTTATGGGAATGGGGGACCCCAGACTTGCCTGCCTGCGGCCCACGGCGTGGCTATTGTAGCAGGCCTATACGACCCATCTTCATCAACAAGGCATTCAAGACCCTCGCGAGGGGCCAAGCCTCGCGAGGCAGAGGACACAAGACCTCCTCGGGAGCGGCCTCACTAGGCTGCCTCGTGAGGAGCGGAGAAATCAAGGCATGGCAAACCTCGCGAGACTCTCGTGACGTGAGCCGTGAAGATCAAGATCAGGCGGGAGCCAGCGCGCGCAGCGTCCTTGTTTCCTCTTTTGTGCTAAGGAGGCAAGCGCAGGCGCGGAGTACCGAGGCATCAAGCAAAGGTATCCATATCAGTGGAACGAGACCAAGACCAGCAGGACGGCAGGACGGAGGTCACCGTGGAGCCCAAGACGGCGTCATCATCACAGCCTTTCGCAGGCGAAGACTGCTTTTGTCAGGATAAGCTGTACTAGTTGTCCCCTTTCAAATTGGCCGTTGTTGGCTCCCTTCCCGCTCAATATTTGGGGAGAGCACCATGGCCTATATAAGTAGAACTATCCACCACTGGAAAGGGGATCGATTCCACCTCCCATCCTCATAGCCACAAGCTCGCAGAGCACAAGAACACCTCAACCTCAGGAGGCTGTTCTTCCCCTTGTACTGTTCTTCATCAGCCCAAGAGGCAATCCATCAACACCACATGGGAGTAGGGTATTACACCACAACGGTGGCCCGAACCAATATAAATCTTGTGTCTTTGTGTTGTGAGTTCGTCGAGTTCGTCCGCGAGATCTTAGCGAGCTAGGGCGTGGATCGGTAGGGAGGAAATCTTCGCGCGCACCCCAGTGTTCGAACCTTGAGGGTTTTGCCGGAACCCGTGATCCGACATTTGGCGCGCCAGGTAGGGGTGCGCCGGAGCCTCTTCCCCGCAAATCGACCCACCGACGCTCCGGGGCCCCGATGTCCAGCGACCCGAGGGACGACTCCGACCGCTGGGCAGCCTGGCCAGCCCGGGCGGCGCCGCCTGCCCATGAAGACCTCAACCCCTCTCTTCACGCGGCCCGAGCGCCGCCTAACGCCACAGGGTGCGGGCGGCGTGGAGGGGCGCCGTCCACCCTCACTCCACGACAAGCGCGAGCCGCTGCAAGGGCCACAAGCCACACCGCAGCAACGGCGCCACACACATGGTGGGAGCAGACGAACATGCGGGCCGCGCTCACGGTGGCGCGGGAGTTGTTGCGGTGCTGACTGAAGGAGAGCGGTCGGGATGCGCTGCTGGAACGCGTCGCCGAACTGCTAGATGCGGCGGCGTCGGGAGCGTTGCCCTTCTGCTATCTGCTTCCTTCTCAGGCCACTACGGGATCTCTCGGCGGGCCTCGCTGCAACCACGCGTCCTCGGGTGCGCCTGGGGTCTTCATGAACACCAGGACGGCCGGCGATGCAGGGGGCCCCGTTGCCCCCACGCCTCCTCCGATGAGCATGGGCACGAGCGTTGCCCCCCATGGCCCTAGTGAGGCGTCGCGCTATCATCTTCCGGACGCCGCGCTGGGCCGGGCGACGTGGAGTGTGGGGCACTACGGCGAGGTGTTTGGGGTAACGGCCCCGGAAGCCTATGTGCCCCGCATGATGGACCAGGAGTACACGCGGAGAGGACCACTGGCTCGCTTTCGGGCCAGGTTGGGAGGAGGAGGCATTAGGAGCTGAAGCCTTCCAGGAGCCGCCGGAGAGCCCCGCCAACCGCGCCGTCGACAACAGATACAGAGTACCACTAATCCCTCAGGAGCAAGCTTACGCTAACCATGAGTCGCAGGAGAATCAGGTCACCGCAGCAGCTGGCGGCCCCAGCTCGGCGACCTCCCTCCCGCCAGGAGGGTCGCGCTGGGGGCATCAGGAGAAAAGTCGGGAGCCAGATCCCTCGCCGCGTCGCACGGAGCAAGGTCCCCCCAGAGGTAGGCCCTCTGCTGGGGAGTGATACGTCTCCAACGTATCTATAATTTTTGATTGTTCCATGCTATTATATTATCTGTTTTGGATGATTATGGGCTTTATTATGCACCTTTATATTATTTTTGGAACTAACCTATTGACCCAGAGCCCAGTGCCAGTTCCTGTTTTTTCCCTTGTTTCAGTTTTTCGAAGAAAAGGAATATCAAACGGAGTCGAAACGGAATGAAACCTTCTGGAGAAGTTACTTTTAGAAGGAAAGCAACCCAGGAGACTTGGAGTCCACGTCAAGGAAGCAATGAGGGAGGCACGAGGCAGGGGGGCGCGCCCTCCACCCTCGTGGGCCCCTCGTGGCTCCCCTGACGTACTTCTTTCACCTATATATACCCATATACCCTAAAAACTTCGGGGAACAGAATAGGTGGGAGTTCCGCCGCCGCAAGCCTCTCAGAGCCACCAAAACCAATCGGGACCTGTTCAGTCCCCCGGAGGGGGGAACCTCACCGTGGCCATCTTCATCATCCCAGCGCTCTCCATGACGAGGAGGGAGTAGTTCACCCTCGGGGCTGAGGGTATGTACCAGTAGCTATGTGTTTGATCTCTCTCTCTCTCTCGTGTTCTTGATTTGGCACGATCTTGATGTATCGCGAGCTTCGCTATTATAGTTGGATCTTATGTTGCTTCGCCCCCTCTACACTCTTATAATGGATTGAGTTTTCCCTTGAAGTAATCTTATCGGATTGAGTCTTTAATGATTTGAGAACACTTGATGTATCTCTTGCCATGCGTATCTGTGGTGATAATGGGATATCACGTGATTCACTTGATGTATGTTTTAGTGATCAACTTGCGGGTTCCGCCCATGAACCTATGCATAGGGGTTGGCACACGTTTTCGTCTTGATTCTCTGGTAGAAACTTTGGGGCACTCTTTGAGGTTCTATGTGTTGGTTGAATAGATGAATCTAAGATTGTGTGATGCATATCGTATAATCATACCCACGGATACTTGAGGTGACATTGGAGTATCTAGGTGACATTAGGGTTTTGGTTGATTTGTGTCTTAAGGTGTTATTCTAGTACGAACTCTAGGGCTGTTTGTGACACTTATAGGAATAGCCAACGGATTGATTGGAAAGAATAACTTTGAGGTGGTTTCGTACCCTACCATAATCTCTTCGTTTGTTCTCCACTATTAGTGACTTTGGAGTGACTCTTTGTTGCATGTTGAGGGATAGTTATATGATCCAATTATGTTATTATTGTTGAGAGAACTTGCACTAGTGAAAGTATGAACCCAAGGCCTTGTTTCCTATCATTGCAATACCGTTTCTGCTCACTTTTATCATTAGTTACCTTGCTGTTTTTATATTTTCATATTACAAAAACCTTTATCTACCATCCATATTGCACTTGTATCACCATCTCTTCGCCGAACTAGTGCACCTATACAATTTACCATTGTATTGGGTGTGTTGGGGACACAAGAGACTCTTTGTTATTTGGTTGCAGGGTTGCTTGAGAGAGACCATCTTCATCATACACCTCCCACGGATTGATAAACCTTAGGTCATCCACTTGAGGGAAACTTGCTACTGTCCTACAAACCTCTACACTTGGAGGCCCAACAACGTCTACAAGAAGAAGGTTGCGTAGTAGACATCAGGGAGGTGCTGAAAAGCCTACCCCCGGCAGAGGACCCGTGGTCGCCGAGGGTGCCGCTGGCGTCCCCTTTTCCCCCCTTTGTGCCGTCCTGGTTGCCGGTCGGCTCAAAGGTGGTCGAGGGCGGCGCAAGGCGGGGCCCTCGTCTGGCGATATGAAGCAAGGCTGGTACCTGTGAAGAAGGCCTAGTGCCTATGAAGATCGTCGCCCGTGAGACTCTCACGTAATAATGAGTGGGGTTGTACATGCCCCGGAATCTCCGGAGAGCTGCCCTCGGGCCTCGGGGGCTCCCTCCCATGCCTAGTGGCAGCACTTAGCTCTGCGCTGGTGAGAAGACTTGAAAACAAGAAGACTAGACTAGGTGCCGGACGCAGCAATTTGCTTTGAACCCCTTTTCTGTAGCCGTGCCCTTTGGATTTGGATTTAAGTTGAAGTTGAGTTTTCATTGATGCTCGCTGGGGGGTTCCTTTTCTCGTTCGGAGCGATTTCTCGTTATCTGGTTCTCGCCTTGTTTTGGACTCATGCACCATGCCTTCCACTCACGAGCCCCTCGCGAGCTGGATCGGGCAGGGCACACGCATGCCGCGCACACGCGCTGACGCCACAGATGGTGCTCGCCTCTCACGAGGCCCCCTCGGGTGGATCGACGGGCTCTCCAGGAGTCCTGAAAAGCTCATGACCTCCTGATTCGGTTCGCGACTCGCTCCGTCTAAGGTAAGCCATGATGGGAACTAGCCACCAGATTCACGATTCCATGAAGGCACACACTCAGTTTGACATAAGAGAATGCAGGCAGCGGTTTATTTACACGAGGGGCTCCCCCTCTCAAAATGCTCTCACAATCTTTAGGGGCCACGCCCGAGTTTTTGCATATAGGATAAAACAACAAGGGGAACCTGGGATCAGCCAGATATGTCGCTCGCTGCATCGCCTTCGGATGCGTCGCTCACGATGTTGTCGTCTTCGTCGGCATCGTCGCCGCCTTCGGCGACGCCTCCATCGCCGTCGTTGACCACATCACCTTCATCTGCCGCGACTACCACTGCTTCGTCTTCGAAAGTGAAGGCCCTGACCAGCGCGTCCACGTTGTCCTCCACCCACCGCGCCAGGTCACCGCGAATGGCCTGCGGTACAGGGGCAATGGCGGCGTCGAAGCCGAAGTCGGGGAAGGAGTTCCGAAGTTGGCTGAAGAGATAGGAGAATGCGCGCCCGAGCAGGCCCCGGCTTCTCTCTTCCATAAGCTGGCAAGCCCTATCAGACCGGACTTCTAGGCGCGTCACCACGTTGGTGAAGAAGGCGTAGTCATTCGAGTGGGGGTGCGGTGCATTCTCGTCACAGATGTAGCCCAGGGCGGCATTAGCCCTGTTCCGGAGGTCCTGAAGCATGGGGGCGTGCTTGCACTCCAGCATCCGCCGTTGAAGCACCTCCTCCCTGTTTTGCCGTGCGACGACCTCGGCATCATCAACCCGTCTCCGAAGAGAAAGCAGCTCAGCACGGGCGGAGGCCAGGTCCGCCTGCGCCGTGGCCAGGGAGGCAGCCGTGGCCTCCTCACGCCTCTCCGCCTCATCTAACCTGGGCCTGAGAGCGGCGGTCCTGCCCGCTGCCTCAGTTCACGCAAGCATCAGCTTCAGGTCATGACAACCTTCAAGATCCGCGCGAACCTCGGCCACCCGGCGGTCGACTTCCTCCTGGACCTTGGCCTCGCGAGCCCCGAGAGCATCTTCCACTTGGGCAACTTGATGCTCCCTCGTCTCCAGTTGCTCAAGGCTACGCTCCACGGCTTCCAGAGCCAACACCTCCTCGCGCTTCCGGACCTCCTCTTCCTCGGCAGGCGTCCTCCTCAGCGACGCAAGGGCGGATCTGCACGCCTCCACTTGACGTTTGAGGGACGCACTCCAGGCTTGGAGCTCCCACGCGCGCTTCTCCGCAGCCTCGCGACGACGGTCAGCCTCGCGAGCCTCCTCCAAGGCTCGGGAGCAATCCTCATGGGAAACCTTGAGGACGCCTCAGCCTTTGCATTATCAAGATCACGCTGGTAGCGGCCAAGGTTGATGGCCATCCCCAGCTTACACCGTTCCTCCACCAGCCGAAGACCCTCAGCCTCAAGGCACAAGTCGACACCCGTGAGTTCTTCACCGAGTCGGCTCATCGCGCCCATCGCCTCCTGGAAGAGCTCATGTGAACGACGCCCGCCAAGGCCGAACTCCAACGACGCCCACCTCGTCCTCCGCCACGGGGGCTGCAGGCGAGACGTGAAGCGGCGCACCCCCTCTCAGCAGGGGGCTGGGGGCTGGTGCCGCTCCAGGTGCCGACCCGACCTCACGAGGGGCCCTGACCAGTCGGGGCCCGCTGCTTGAAGAGGAGCTGAAGGCCGAAGCCAACCAGTTGTTGTCCATGACCAGAGGAGGAGTCCGGGGAACGCTCGCCAAGCTCCAAGCCAGACCGTGGAGGAAGGGCAACGGAGCCGCAGATTCAAAGCGCCATGGAGGCGAGTGCACCCCCTCGGCCGGCCCAGCTCCAGGCGCGGCATGCAAGCTTGGGATGCTCAAGGCCGACGGGGGTGCCGAGGAAGGCGGGGATTGCTTCTCGGGGGACTCAACGGCCCTGGCAGAAGGGGACCTGAAGAGCCAGCGTCAGGAAGGAAAGCATCAATCAAGAGATCACAAGGTGCAGTACTTACTCATCGACGGCGATGTACTTTCGTCGCTTCAATGGCCCGAAGATGCCGCTGCCGCCCGGAGATCCTTTCCTCTTGCGGAGTTCCTCGAAGTCCACACAAAGCCGACCAAAGCGCTGAACGTGGCGCCCAGTGCGGTGTGCAGCCGGAGAAGTGCTCGAGAGAACAACTTCATGGGTGCCTGGCTGTGGAGAACAGTCGGGCGCCGTCACACCGCGACCTCCCGAGGCATCTGGAGTTTCGGCCTCGGGAGCCGCGTGCTGCATCGTCTCAGCGACCAACGTCCCAGGATCACGGTTTCGTGAGGACGACGCCTAGGAGCCCCAAGCGGCGTCCGCACATCAGCACTCGTGTCGCCGGCCTCTGGCGGCGCTTGTCCCCCTGCACCCACGTTCGGGACGAGCTCGGAGCCGGCGACGAGGAAGGGAACCACGTTGCAGGGTTCTCGCGGGACCCCGCCAGGCCGTCCGGACACATTCCCCACTCGTCAAAGGGAGGCATGCTCCCTGCAAATTCAGCCTTGTTCTTGCAGCTGATGCAATGAGACAGTTCTTCCAGTGCAAGTCATCCGCGAGGGACACTGTCAGACCTCGAGCACCATTTTCCGTGTCCCAAGGGGGAGCCCGGACTCCTGAAACCTCATATGGTCCTGACTGCTGAGAAAGGTCCACATCGGGCGAGAATGGCGCTGAAGCGGAGTGACCCGGCGCTTGATGAACTCCTTCACCACCATAGGCGCGGTCACACCACGGTCCTTCAACCTCCTCAGCCTGAGCCAGACGGGGACAAGATGGGGGCTCATGAGCCTCTCATGGCCCCAGCCAGGGTGAGAAATGGCAGGCGCTGACGGGGCGTGGAGCAGGGGGTTGAGCACGCCGGCGTCGACAAACACCCACAGTGCCGAAACTCGCTGTCGATCCCCGAGCAGGGGGTTGAGCACGCCGGCACGACGGCAGGAGGAAGCTCGAGGTCGATCCCCGAGCCCGCCGTCGCGGCCACGGCCTCGAAGGTCACGCACCCCGAGCTTTGCCGAGGGTCAATCAGATGCAATGAGAAGAAATGGCGGAATAGGGCCACAGAAGGAGCGATGCCCACCATGGCTTCACACACAAAGGCAAAGACGGCAAGGAGAGTCACGGATTGAGGATCGAGATGCAGCATGTGGAACTGATAATGCTCAAGTACCGCATTGAAGAAGGCGGAGAAAGGAAGAATCAGGCCAGCCCGAAGGGCGTCGATGAAGATTGGGACCTCGGTGGCCGCCCGGGCAATGCAAGCGCCAGACGCAGGCCAAGCCACCGCCCCCCCCACTCGTTGAAGCTGGAAGCGAGCATTGGACGCACCTTGTCCATGGCCTCGTCGTTGAGCACCAAGGATCGGCCGACCGCAGGCTCGACGGCCGGAGGCGCACTTGGCGAAGACAGGGACTTCTTCCCCTTGTCTACTTGTTTCGGTGCCATGGCGACGAAGCGGGCAGGGCACAGGTCAGATTCGAGAGGGGGAGCAAAGTCTCGAGAAAGCAGAGGGATTGGGGAAGCAAGGCGTGGGCGACGGAAGAATAACTGTGTAAGTTGTGGGGGCCGCATAGCCAGGCGGATTCCAAGGCAGCGTGGGGAAGCGGAGACGCCCATGTCCAATCAACTACCATGCGTCAACCGAGGCCGCGAGGCTTTGGGGTTCGCGGTGCTCGCTGCTGACCTTTGGCTTCGCCTCGAAGCCAAGCCCAAGCGCGCCTTGGGCCCGGGGACTACTATCGGCGTTCTGGGAACGGGGGTCCCCAGACTTGCCTGCCTGCGGCCCACGGCATGGCTATGCTAGCAGGCCTGTACGGCCCATCTTCATCAACAAGGCATTCAAGACCCTCGCCAGGGGCCAAGCCTCGCGAGGCGAATGACACAAGACCTCCTCGGGAGCGGCCTCACCAGGCTGCCTCGCGAGGAGCGGAGAAATCAAGGCAGGGAAAACCTCGCGTGGCTCTCGTGACGTGAGCCGCGACGATCAACATCAGGCGGGCGCCAGCGCGCGCAGCATCCTTGTTTCCTCTTTGGTGCTAAGGAGGCAAGCGTAGGCGCGGAGTACCGAGGCATCAAGCAAAGGTTTCCATATCAGTGCAACGAGACCAAGACCAGCAGGACGGCAGGACGGAGGTCACCATGGAGCCCAAGACGGCGTCATCACCAGAGCCTTTCACAGGCGAAGACCGCTTTTGTCAGGATAAGCTGTACTAGCTGCCCCCTTTCAAATTGGCCATTGTAGGCTCCCTTCCCGCTCAATATTTGGGGAGAGGACCAGGGCCTATATAAGTAGAACTAGACACCACTGGGAAGGGGATCGATTCCACTTCCCATCCTCACAGCCACAAGCTCGCAGAGCACAAGAACACCTCAACCTCACGAGGTTGTTCTTCCCCTTGTACTTTTCATCATCAACCCAAGAGGCAATCCACCACTGATACGTCCATTTTGCATCATGCTTTTATATTGATATTTGTCGCATTATGGGCTGTTATTACACATTATGTCACAACACTTATGCCTATTCTCTCTTATTTTACATGGTTTACATAAAGAGGGAGAATGCCGACAGCTGGAATTCTGGGCTGGAAAAGGAGCAAATATTAGAGACCTATTCTGCACAGCTCCAAAAGTCCTGAAACTCCATGGAAGTTATTTTTGGAAATAATAAAAAATACTGAGCGAAGAAAATACCAGAGGGACCCACACCCTGGGCACGAGGGTGGGGGCGCCCTACCCCCTGGGCGCGCCCACCTGCCTCGTGGGCCCCCTGTTGGCCCTCCGGTGCCCATCTTTTGCTATATGAATTCTTTCGTTCGAGGAAAAATAATAAGCAAGCTTTCGGCACGAGACTCCGCCGCCACGAGGCGGAACCTTGGCGGAACCAATCTAGGGCTCCGGCAGAGCTGTTCTGCCGGGGACACTTTCCTCCGTGAGGGGGAAATCATCACCATCGTCATCACCAACGATCCTCTCACCGGGAGGGGGCCAATCTCCATCAACATCTTCACCAGCACCATCTCCTCTCAAACCCTAGTTCATCTCTTGTATCCAATTGTTGTCTCTAAGTCTGAGGTTGGTACTTGTAGGTCGCTAGTAGTGTTGATTACTCCTTGTAGTTGATGCTAGTTGGTTTATTTGGTGGAAGATCATATGTTCAGATCCATTATGCATATTAATACCCCTCTGATTATGAACATGAATATGCTTTGTGAGTAGTTACGTTTGTTCCTGAGGACATGGGAGAAGTCTTGCTATTAGTAGTCATGTGAATTTGGTATTCGTTCGATATTTTGATGAGATGTATGTTGTCTCTCCTCTAGTGGTGTTATGTGGACCTCGACTACATGACACTTCACCATTGTTTGGGCCTAGAGGAAGGCATTGGGAAGTAATAAGTAGATGATGGGTTGCTAGACTGACAGAAGCTTAAACCCTAGTTTATGCATTGCTTCATAAGGGGCTGATTTGGATCCATATGTTTCATGCTATGGTTAGGTTTACCTTATGTCACATCCCTAGCTTCTAGTGCTGCCTAGTGTTTGCATCTTGCTTGCAAAATGCCCTTTAAAAATGTTCATCATTTCTGGATCAAGGTGGAAGCATCTACCAAAAATGGTTCACATTTTTGCAGGACATATTTGGACTTTGAATTAATCCAAACATATTTGAATTGGGGCTATTTAAATGCTATATAGATTTTACATGCTCCAAAAATGTTGGAAATTGCTAAGGGTCACTGGAATAATTCAGAAAGTACCCATAATTATTTCCAGGATTTTATGAAATGGTTTACCATTATTACTAAACCAAAACAGAGAAACAAAATAGAAAACAGAAACAACTGAGAGAAAGAGAGAAGTGCTTACTGCAGTAGCCCACTGTGAGCCGGGTCCAGCTCTGTCTTTGGTCCATCCTTGCAGCCCAGCCCACTGCAGCCGCCACCGTCTTCAACCTCCTGCCTACTAGGTAGGAGGGCGTGTGCCCGACGCGCGCGCGCACGCACCGGCCACCTCATGCTTGCCGCTTGCTCCTGGACGTCGCTAGGTGCACCACGCGGACCCCAGAGCCTTCACGTCCGCTCCCCCCCTCTGTTCGTCCTCTCCCTCGCCCTCTCGCCCGACCCGAGCGCCTCCGTCGCCGCCGCTCGCCGCTGCCGTCCCCAGCGCCAATGCCTCGCCTCCCCGCTGTGGCCATCGGCTCCGCCACATCACCCTGGAGCTCCAAGCCAACAGAGGCAAGCCCGAAGCCTCGAACATCGCCAAAGATCATCGTTTTCACTGCCGGGCACCGGAGATCGTCGCTGCCGATTCGCCGCCCTCGTGGCCTCCCCAAGTTTGTCCCCTCTCTCCGACCCCCGCCTGTGAGCTCCTCTTCCTCTCCCCTAGCTCCCGTGCTCGTTTGGTCTCCGTAGGCGCCGTTTCCACCACACCCGAAAGCTCCCCTCCGCCAGCCATGGCGCCGTCGTGGCTAGAGCCATAGTGGCTCGAAGCCAAGCTCACCATTGTGCTCAGCGCACCACCAGGAACCCGTAGCCACCACCAGCTCCTCCTCCCGTGCACCGCAGCACCGATCCCGCGAACACCCGAACGCCGGCCGCCGCATTCGTGCTCGCCGGCGTCATCTCCGCCACCCCGCACTCCACCGCTCGCACCACTCGACGCGAGTCCACCAATAGCACGAGCACGCCCTCATGCGTCGCTTTGTCGCGGAGCGCGAAACCCGCGCTGCTCCTCCGCGTCTGGCCTCGCCGGTGTCATGTCGCCGGCAGGTTTGACCTGTTCGACCCAGGGTTTGACCTCCCAGGGGTCAACACACGTGGGCCCCGCCCTTGACTAGATTAGTTTAGGACTAATTACCCCTGATGACACTGACAGTGGGCCAAGTGGATGTTAATACGATTAGTTAGATTTAATTAACCCTGTTAGTTAATTGTGCCATTGACGTGTCGACCCCACTGGTCAGGTTTGACCTGGACCGGGTCAGTTGACCTGCTGACGTCACAGTGACGTAGTGCTGACGCAATAAGTCATTTTCTGGATTTAAAATAATTCAGAAAATTCCAGAAGATAGTCTAAACTTCAAAAATTCATATAAATTCAACTGTAACTCCAAATGAAATAAATTATATATGAAAAATGATCAGAAAAATCCAATCTATCCATCTGCACAATTTTCATGCATGTTAGAACAACTTTTGTTCACTGTTTAGGTCAAATCAAGTAAATGGCATTTGAATAATCACATATGGAGTTTGAATTTGAATCTTGTATTCCAACTAACTTCATTTAATCTGTTGCTAGTTGCATTAGCTCAAACCACAGCATATTGCCATGTCACATTCATGCATCATATTGTTGCATTGCATTGATTGTGTTCTTTCTTGTTTGCGGTGTTATCCCTCCGGTGAGACGACGTTCCGACGGCGTGTTCGATGACACCGATGAAGAACTATATTATCTTCAGAAGTGCCAGGCAAGCAAAACCCCCTTGTTCATTCTGATACAATCCCACTCTCTCGCTCCTGCTCTCTTTTACTGCATTAGGACAACAACGATTCAATTGTCTACATGCTGCGGTAGTTGAACCCCTTTCCTCTGCATGACCTGTCATTGCCACAGTAAATAGATGAAACCCACTAGCATGAGTAGGAGTTGTTTGAGCCCTCATGTGCCTACTCATTCATGCTTGTTTGTCATGCCTGCTATTGCTTAGAGTTGTGTCAGGTCTGATTCATCAGGGATGAATTGGAGGTGTGCGAACATGTCCTACTATGTGTGGTCTAAATGTGTGAACACGATTTGGTAAAGGTAGCGGTGAGAGGCCATGTAGGAGTACATGGTGGGTTGTCTCATTGAAGCCGCCCTCAGAACTGAGTTACGTGTTTGTGATCCATGAACAGTTACTACCACACATTGGGTTCCGTAACTCGCCCCTCTCGACTTATTAATCAACTTGATCTCTGGCCCAGAGTTGCAACTAGTTTCGTGTTTGTAGGTAGTGTTAGTAGTCTACCAAGTGGCACCCGTGCATGTGGGCTTGGGACAGACTAGGCACCATGGCACGGTGTACCAAGCGAGATCCACCCGTCGAGGTGGGCTTGGGAACCCTGCTCACATCGTTTGGGGCCGTGGCGACACCCGCCGGATCTCCTTGCGGATGGAACCGAATAGGCGATAAACCTGGGACGAGAGACTTGTGTGGTTAGTCGGTCGTGGCCGACTCCTCGCCGAGCTTTCGCTTGAAGGTTGCCGAGATACACGTCGTGTACATGGTGGTAAGTGGCGAGAGCGCAGCGAAGAAGTACACCCTCGCAGGGTTAACATTATCTATTGAATAGCCGTGTCCGCATGTAAAGGACTTCTGGGTTGCCTGCAGTTCATAGACAAGTGAAAGTGGATACTCTAAAACTCGCAAGATAGCGTGAGTGCTATGGATGGCGTTCTCGTAGGTAGACGGGAGCGGATCCATAGTGGTGTATTGGTATGGTGAATATGTGGACTCGTGTGCGCCACCTCAAAAGAGTTACTTGCAGTCGTAGTTCAGGATAGCCACCGAGTCAAAGATGGCTTGCTGCAGTTAAACTCCACCACCCCTTTGTTGATAATGATGCATATGTAGTTAGTTCTGATGTAAGTCTGGATGGGTACATTTGTACTCATGTTTGCTTAATTTATGTTTTGTAGAGAGACTTCAGTCTTGCTAGTAGTTCCGCGTGCACTTCGACGTTTAGCTTGTTACCTCAGCTATGATCTTGTGCCCTCGGCAGGATCTGGTAGATAGTCAGGCTTCTCAGCCTTTTTCATTTCTAGATGTCTGTACTCAAACATGTTAAGCTTCCGTGTGTGGTTTGTTTTGTATGCTCTGAATGTTGGGTCATGAGACCCATGTTTGTAATATCTCGCTCCTCGGAGCCTAATGAATAAATACTTGAGTCGTAGAATTATGTTGTGATGCCATGTTGTATTTACACATATCGAGCATATTGTGTGTATGTTTGAAATGCTTGGTATGTGTGGGATCCGACAATCTAGTTGTTATCCTTGGAAGCCTCTCTTATGGGGAAATGTAGTCTAGTGCTTCCTTGAGCCATAGTAGTCCGCTCACTACTCGGTTCACGGAGTCCTGCTAGCCAAAGACTACCGCTCAGACGCTTGATCGCCGGCATGTGTTTCACTTCGTTCATGTGTTCTGTCCCTTGGGGAAATGTCACGTGGTGACATCCGAGTCCTGCCTAGCTCTGCTACAGCCCGGGTTCCCTGAGTCCTGTTAGCCAGTGCTACAGCCCGGATTCACCATGTGTCTGTTGATCGACATGCTCTATAATGCCCTCGATGCGGCTATATCTCCCACGTGTCGGGCACGACTTAGAGGCATAACCGCATTGAAAGCAATGTCGCAAGTGAGGTAATCTTCACACAACCCATGTAATACATAAGGGAAAAGAGATACATAGTTGGCTTACAATCGCCACTTCACACAATACATGAGTAAAACATTACATCATACAGATACAATCAAGGTCCGACTACGGAACCAAAATAAAAGAAGACTACCCCAAATGCTACACAGATCCCCGATCGTCCCAACTGGCTCCACTCTTGATCAACTCAAACGAAACAACACAAAGAACAAGATCTTCGCCGAGCTCCTCCTTGAGCTCGGGTCCATCACCTGCACGGTTTCATCGGCACCTGCAAACTGGTTTTGGGAAGTATCCGTGAGTCACGGGACTCAGCAATCTCACACCATGAGATCAAGACTATTTAAGCTTAAAGGTAGGACAGGGTAGTGGGGTGGAGCTGCAGCAAGCGACTAGCATATATGGTGGCTAACATACGCAAAAGAGAGCGAGAAGAGGAGGCAAAGCACGGTCGAACAACTATGATCAAGAAGTGATCCTAAAGCAACCCACGCCAAACATAACTCCAACACCGTGTTCACTTCCGGACTCCGCCGAGAAGAGACCATCACGGTTACACACGCCGTTGGTGTATTTTAATTAAGATCAACTTCGGGTTTTCTACAACCGACATTAACAAATTCCCATCTGCCACATAACCGCGGGCACGGCTTTGAAAGTTCAAACCCTGCGGGGTGTCCCAACTTAGCCCATGATAAGCTCTCGCGATCAACGAAGAATAGACCTTCTCCCGGAAGCCCGATCAGTCTCGGAATCCGGCCACAAGACATTTCACAGCAATAAAACAAGTCCAAGAAGACCTCCGGCGCGTCGACACCTCGATAGTAGCCAGCGTATCTCGCCTCGTGCCACGACCGGATAAGCGAAGCGTCTGAGAACCGACGTAACCCAAGTTGCCAAGGGATGGTCCCAAGACGGTGCTCTAGTTTGGACCAACACTTAGACAAGCACCGCCCGGGGATAATAAAGATGACCCTCGGGATGCGCGACTCCCAAGGGAAAAAGGCTAGGTGAGGCAAATGTAAAACCAATGTTGGGCCTTTTGGAAAAGTCTTATTCAAAGCGAACTGTCAAGGGGTCCCATAAATCACCCGACCGCGTTAGGGACGCAAAATCCGGGAACATAATACCGATATGACGGAAACTAGGGCGGCAAGAGTGGAACAAAACACCAGGCATAAGGCCGAGCCTTCCACCCTTTACCAAGTATATAGATGCATTAATTAAATAAGATATATTGTGATATCCCAACAAGTAAACATGTTCCAACAAGGAACAACATCTCCATGTTCCAACAAGGAACAAACTTCATCTTCACCTGCAACTAACAACGCTATAAGAGGGGCTGAGCAAAGCGGTAACATAGCCAAACAACGGTTTGCTAGGAAGGGTGCAAAAGGTTAGAGGCTGACATGGCAATTTGGGATGGCTTGATATAGCAAGTGGTAGGCACCGTAGCATAGGCATAGCAAAAGAGCGAGCATCTAGCAAGCAAAGATAGAAGTGATTTCGAGGGTATGGTCATCTTGCCTGAAATCCCGCAAGGAAGAAGAACGAATCCATGAAGAGGACAAACGGGCGTAGTCGAACGAATCCTCACAACTCCGGAACGGAACCGAAGCTAACGAGAGAAGCAAACCGGAAAGAAGCAAACAACATGATAAATGCACAAGCATAAACATGGCATGATGCACAAACAAATATGATGCATGTCCGTTTAATGAGGCATGGCATGGCAATATGCACAAACAACACTACAAGTTAGTGGAGCTCAATATGCAACGAGTTGCATATTGACTAACACCACAACACTTATTTAGTTCTCTCTCGGTTAGGTACACAACAATATTAAATGTTGTTAAACATGGCAAGAGGTGGAGCATAATGAAACTAACTATTTAGGCAAGTTTAAATGAGGCCGGAAATAACAAACAACAATTCCGGAAAATCCCCATGAGCAATATTTTAGATTCGGTACTGTTCTGCCCTAAACACAATTTTAGAGTTGTTAAACAGCAACATAAAGTGGACCATGATAATCTAGGCATTTTTCCACCCCATTTACATATAAAGAACATTTAATTCCGAGTTACGGTTATTTAGTTATGAATTAAAGCATTTTAGCATGGCATATTAGCAAATTAATGCAAACATCAATTTAAACATTTTAAGCATAGATGAAAGTGGCATATTATTAATCTACACAATTTTCTGAGCAATTTACATATAAAGTTTGTTTAAATCCGATGCACGGTTAATTAATTATTGATGCATGAACTTGAGGGGCAATCTGTAAATATGCAGTTTCTGGATAATTAGCAAAATCGCAAGACGGAAAAAAAATGCAACAGGCCGAATCTGGGCGGACTGGGCCAACAGAGAGGGGCTGGGGGAGGCAGCTCACCATGGGCCTTGGCCCGGTCGGTGAGGGAGGAGGGCCAGGCCGGCTGGGCCTCGGATGGAGCAGGCTGGGCCTAGCGCTCGGTGGAGGAGGGCGCTGGCTGGAGGATCTGGAGTCCAGCAGGCCGGATTGGGGAGGTGCTGGGCTGGGCCTTTGCGCGGCCCGCGCGCGAGGTCAACGCAGGCGAGCGGGACGCGTCCTCTGTTCGTCCCTGAGAAGAGACACGCCGGCGGCGGGAGGGAGCTCCGGTGAGGTCGTGGAGGACCGTGAGGCGCGAATGTGGTGGATCCGGCAGGGCCGTCGAGATCCGGACGCGAGGACTCCGTTCGGCATCGGTGAAGGCCACGCGCCGATCTGAGCTTCACGGGCGGATCTCGGGGGAAAAGAGAGAGAGAGCGAGGTGAGAGAGAGGGAGGACGAAGGGAAGGAAGAGGGAGGGCGGGCGGCGACCCGGATGGCGGAGTTCAGCGCCGCGGGCGAGGCCGAGGAGGCGGGCGGCGGGTCGACGAGGCGGGTTCGAGCTGGATCGGGAGCTCCTCTCCCGATCTGGAGCTCTCAGCGCTGGGCGACGCGTCCGCCCCCGATGGGCTTGGCGGGCTGCGCCCGGCTCAAGGGGTCGCTGGGAGGGGGCGCTGGGGCGACGTGGCGGCGGGGAAGAGGTTAGCGCCGGAAATCAAGGAGAAGGCGGCGGCTGATGATTGGGGGCGCGGAATCTGAGGAGGGGAAGGCTAGAGGTAGGTGGAGGGGGGTTAGGCTGCCCAAAATGGACTAGAGGGGGTCCATATATAGTAGGGGCTAGGGTTTGAGGGGGTTCTGGAGCGTTTCGGAGCCTCCGATCGCGATCCGATGGTTCCGGTCGGAGGGGAGGTTTAAGTGGGCTGTGAAAAGGAGTTGGGCTGAGAGGAGAGAAGAGAAGTGAGGCCCGTCAACAGTTTCTGGGACGAAACGTCCGAGCGAAAAAGGTACCGCAGCGGTACCGCTATGTTCAACGGTTGGGCTATCGATGGACTCGAATGCGATTTAAACTTGGCAGGCGGCCTGTCTACACTATAATAAGACCGCATGACAAGTTGCAACCCATTCCGAGAACATTATTATGCCACTTATAAAATAATATTCGGAGGTGCCGCGGGCGCGTGCGAGTGTAACCGGACTCGGAACGGACAACGGAGAGAACCGACGGAACCCGAACGGATGCAAGTTTTGAAAAACATGCGGATGAAATGCAGATGATGACATGAGATGAGATGCATAACAAAACCAAAATGCAAAACAAAAGACAAAACCCAACCACAACGGAAATAAAATAACACATCTCCGGAAAAGGCAAGAGTTAGAGTTACGAATATGGAAAGTTGTATCCGGGGTGTTACAACACTCCACCACTACGAGAGGATCTCGTCCCGAGATCTAGGATGGCACCGGAGGGAAAAGGAAGAGGAAGAGAAGAGGTAAAATTAAGTTGCTTCTTTGACAAACGAGTGAAACCATGAACCTTGAGAGGTTGAGCAAAATGAAAGAAAGAACACAACGAAGATGACCAAGGTTGAAAACAATCCGTTAGAAAAGAGGAACAAGGAACATTACGATAACTTGAAGGTTGAAAAGGCATGAATCAAGAGTTTAATGGACAAGATAGAATTCGAAACCACTCCGGTTGAAACTAGATAGACAAGGAATAAGATTGATAAAATTTGGGCAGCACTCCGATTGAACATGGAAGGAATATAACATGAACTTGAGAAGATGGGATGATACTTGATGAAATCAACAACATACTGCCTCCGGAACTATTGAAAAAAAAGGCACAAGGGGTAAGAAAGATTTCAGACAGCTCTCCGGTTGAGGAAGCAGGCAAAACTTGATAAGATGAGAGAACTCGAATGAAAACATGATACTCCGGTTAAAAGGATAAGCAAGAAAAAGAACATGATCTTGACAAAAGAAGATGATGGGTCAAGAGTGCAACATCACAATGCCTCGGAAGAAAAATTGAAGATAGGTCATTGGAATAAAGGAATGGAGAAGAAAATGACAACTTCTACCACAAATGAGTTTGGAAAGCACCCTTAAAAAAAGGATAGAACGGAGTTGTTGGATTATCAACAACGAAAAGAATAACCTTTAGTGGACTTATGGAAACATCTCCACATTATGAGGTGAGCTTCTGCCACCAACGGAAACAAACGATTGGATTGATATCAACAAGGAGACGAGAAACTTCTTTCACCGAGAGGACAAATGAAGAACTTGGGTCATTAATAAGCACCATAAATAGCAACAATCCTTAGGGAAAGCTTTAGGTGAAATATAGTCCAAGATAAGTCCAATGAAGAGATTGATGGATTTAAAATACCTCATTCTTGACAACATGTGAATCATGAAACACGAACTCAAATTGTCGAGAATGACATAACACCACCTCAAAAGATAATGATAGAAAGAATTGCACTTCGGAATGCAAGAAGAAGAATGCTTGAACTCCTCAAAACAAAACATGTGTTGAGCACCATGTTTATTTTAGAGTATAGCTTGACGGATCTTAACTCCGCGAGAAATCTTGATGAACAATTGAAGAATGAAAAGAATCCTTGACGAACCATCATGTAGAGCCTCCATGAAGAACTCCGGTAAACAAAAGGATGATAAAAGAAAGAGAAGTTGACAACACACAAGGTGAAGCCTTGCAGTGTTAAGATGAAGCTTTGAAATGATATAGCCGAGAAAACTTGGAACTCCGGAAAGAAAAGATGAACAACTGAGATCAAGAATTTTGATGATCCTCCGGAATAAGGAATTGCACTTACTCGATGAAACAAGAATAAGAATTACATTATGCTCATCCTTCACCAATTAAATTGATGACAAGCAATGGATTTGGCATACTACTTATTCTCGTAGAAAGGATTAAGATAGATATGGCGCGAACTTGAGAAGGTATTGATGGAACCACCCGTGGGATTTGGGAAGAACGAATGAATCTATATGATAACGAAGGAAGAGAACTCTTGAACAAACCACCATGATAATTGAGAATGAACGTAGCAAAGGCACAATTCACCGGGAAGAATTGTAAAACGAATAAGGATGCTTGACAAAATTTAGATACATTAGAACGAAGAGATCATGAACTGATTAGAGGATATTTCGACGATGCACCAGTGAGATTTGGAAAAACCTGAGTTGAACGCTTGAATGAATAATTCTGAGATGATGGGCTTCGAAGAATCAAACTGAAAAGACTCTGAAATGCTCCGGTGGGTTAAAAGAATTCTCACAATCAAAACAATTATGAGGATGGCACGAAGCTAGAACCATGAATCTTGAAGAGAAAGAAGCGAGATTTAAGAGAAATTCTTCTTCGGTCTTCAAAATTCGAGAATGACGACGAGAAACACCATCATGAATTGTTGAGGTACTCCGGAATGAAAATTAGAAAGGTTGAACCAACGATGAAAGAATTTGAAAGATCTTGGAGAAGACATTTGACTGATGATAATTCATTCTTACGTCAAACTTTGCAAAGAATTTGGGAATAGCTCCAGGAAAATACAAGAGTCAGGTAAGATCCTGGGAAAAAACCTGTGGGTTAGGGCCCACTCAAAAGAACCACCGTTGAACAATTGTTTGAAATAGATATTGCACCCGTAGAGTTAAATGGCTTGAATGAGATAGCATCCTCAAAAGAACTTGAGTGAATTGAGAATGGAAACTAGAATCTTCTGAGATATCTTCAACACTCCAGAACAAATGAATAGCGAGAAGGTGAATGATTGAGAGATGCACCAGCAAGAGAAATCATTAGAAACGAGGAAAGGAATATGATCAACACTGAAGGCTTGAGTTAAACCCACCGAAAAAGAATATGAGAATGAAGAATGATGAACTTGAAACTGTTGAGCATCTTCATGGGAAATCACCGGATAAGATCATTGAAAGAAAAGAATGAAGAGACTTCACTCAATAAAAATGGATACTTGATTAAGAAGTCTGAGTCCTTGAAGAAAAGGGTGGGAGGGCGGGAAATCAAAACAACTTGGGTCGGATGAAATGAACACCGTTGAGAAAAAGCTTAGAATTGATCTTGCGAATGTTGGAATGATCGGATTCACTTAAAGAGAAGCACGCCGGTTGGGAAAAGAATTAACATGACGACCTCGATGATCAAGAAGGATTAGTATTCACATAGAAATATGAGAACACCATTTAGGAAAGGTATGGAATCAACACTTGACTTCGAAGCAACTCGAATACCACAAAAACAAAACAAAGGATTGGCTTCAAGAATGAGCCGGAACAAACACATGATAGAGATTTCGCCCAAAGTGTTCGTGGTGGGGCCCACACGGACACGACGTATAGCGGACGTCACGAATGACAAACAAGACGCCCCGAATCAGCATAGCCAAGGATTCTTTAAGACGCCTCGCCACCATCAGAATCGACCGTGAATGGGCGGACCACTAGACGTTGAACCCCAATCTCAAATCATACATCCGCCGGAAAGAATATCCCGTAAGCTACTAGAATTCCCACCTATAAACTCCCGAAACTTTCGGTTATGCAATCTGGTGTTGGGGATACTGGGGACACAAAATATATCACCCAAACTAACAATACCTAGATCCAATTGTATCCATCCGTCAACACATAACCAAGAAATCCTCGAAATCGTGGTACCTCGACCTTGAAAAACATCCGTTATACAAGTCATGGCAATACTCCCGACTCGCCACAAGATCTTTGGGCTATCAGGTTATCTCACCAACAACTGCACAAAAGAGATTTCGATGTCGGCAAAACTCAGGTATTCCCGAACTGCAACGATAAAATTGTGACGACAACACCTCGGAGCTCAACTCCCCGGGACACTGCCACAACCCCTAAATGTCAGGAGGCACCAAGAACAATGTTCTCGTCACAAAACCATCGGAACGATTCCAAGATACCCACGTGATCCTAAAAAATTTTTAGTGAAATTTGAGGAGAGAAGAGTCAAAACTCTACGTCAGGATACCTCACCAGAGCGACCTCTCCCTCGCCCTCTCGCCCGACCCGAGCGCCTCTGTCGCCGCCGCTCGCCGCTGCCGTCCCCAGCGCCACTGCCTCGCCTCCCCGCTGTGGCCATTGGCTCCGCCACATCGCCCTGGAGCTCCAAGCCAACAGAGGCAAGCCCGGAAGCCCTGGAACATCGCCAGCATCGTCGTCTTCACCGTCGGGCACCGGAGATCGTCGCTGCCGATTCGCCGTCCTCAGGGCCTCCCGAGTTCGTTGACCCCCTCTCCGACCCCGCTGTGAGCTCCTCTTCCTCTCCCCCTAGCTCCCGTGCTCGTTTGGTCTCCGTAGCCGCCGTTTCCACCACACCCGAAAGCTCCGCGCCGCCGGCCATGGCACCGTCGTGGCTAGAGCCATAGTGGCTCGAAGCCAAGCTCACCATTGTGCTCAGCGCACCACCAGGAACCCGTAGCCACCACCAGCTCCTCCTCCCGCGCACCGCAGCACCGATCCCGCGAACACCCGAACGCCGGCCGCCGCATTCGTGCTCGCCGTCGTCATCTCCGGCTACCCCCACACCCACCGCCTGCACCACTCGACACGCGAGTCCACCAGCAGCACGTAGCACGCCTCCGCCGTCGTTTTGGTCGCCGGAGCGTGAAACCCGCGCTGCTCCGCCACGTCTGGCCTCGCCGGCGTCAGTTCGCTGGCAGGTTTGGCCTGTTCGACCCGGGGTTTGACCTCCCTGGGGTCAACACACGTGGGCCCCGCCCCTGACTAGATTACTTTAGGACTAATTACCCCTGCTGACACTGACAGTGAGCCCAGTGGCTGTTAATTCGATTAGTTAGATTTAATTAACCTGTTAGTTAATTGTGTCAGCGACGTGTCGACCCACTGGGTCGTTTGACCTGGACCGGTCGATTGACCTCTTGACGTCCGCGATGGCGTAGTGTCGACATAATAAGTCATTTTCTGGATTTAAAATAATTCAGAAAATTCCAGAAAATAGTCTAAACTTCAAAAATTCATATAAATTCAACCGTAACTCCAAATGAAATAAATTATATATGCAAAATGATCAGAAAAATCCAATCTATCCATCTGTACCGTTTTCATGCATGTTAGAACAACTTTTGTTCACTGTTTAGGTCAAATCAACTAAATGGCATTTGAATAATCACATATGGAGTTTGAATTTGAATCTTGTATTCAAACCTACTTCATTTAATCTGTTGCTAGTTGCATTAGCTCAAACCACAACATATTGCCATGTCACATTCATGCATCATATTGTTGCATTGCATTGATTGTGTTCTTTCTTGTTTGCCGGTGTTATCCCCTCCCGGTAGACGACGTTCCGACGACGTGTTTGATGACACCGATGAAGAACTATATTATCTTCAGAAGTGCCAGGCAAGCAAAACCCCCTTGTTCATTCCGATACAATCCCACTCTCTCGCTCCTGCTCTCTTTTACTGCATTAGGACAACGATGATTCAACTGCTACATGCTGCGGTAGTTGAACCCCTTTCCTCTGCATGACCTGTCATTGCCACAATAAATAGATGAAACCCACTAGCATGAGTAGGAGTTGTTTGAGCCCTGATGTGCCTACTCATTCATGCTTGTTTGTCATGCCTGCTATTGCTTAGAGTTGTGTCAGGTCTGATTCATCAGGGATGAATTGGAGGTGTGTGAACATGTCCTACTGTGTGTGGTCTAAATGTGTGAATACGATTTGGTAAAGGTAGCGGTGAGAGGCCATGTAGGAGTACATGGTGGGTTGTCTCATTGAAGCCGTCCTCAGGAACTGAGTTCTGTGTTTGTGATCCATGAACAGCTACTACCACACATTGGGTTCCGTAACTCGCCCCTCTCGCTTATTAATCAACTTGATCTCTGTCCGGGAGTTGCTACTAGTTTCGTGTTTGTAGGTAGTGTTAGTAGTCTACCAAGTGGCACCCGTGCAGGTGGGCTTGGGACAGACTAGGCACCGTGGCACGGTGTACCAAGCGAGATCCACCCATCGAGGTGGGCTTGGGAACCCTGCTCACATCGTTTGGGGCCGTGAGCGACACCCCGGCCGGATCTCCTTGCGGATGGAACCGAAATAGGCGATAAACCTGGACGAGAGACTTGTGTGGTTAGTCAGGTCATGGCCGACTCCCTCGCCAGGCTTCTGCTTGAAGGTTGCCGAGATACACGTCGTATACATGGTGGTAAGAGGCGAGAGCGTGTGTGAAGAAGTACACCCCTGCAGGGTTAACATTATCTATTCGAATAGTCGGTCTGCGGTAAAGGACTTCTGGGTTGCCTGTACAGTTCATAGACAAGTGAAAGTGGATACTCTAAAACTCGCAAGATAAGCGTGAGTGCTATGGATGACGTTCTCGTAGGTAGACGGGAGCGGATCCATAGTGGTGTATTGGTATGGTGAATATGTTGACTCGTGTGCGCCACCTCAAAAGAGTTACCTGCAGTCGTAGTTCAGGATAGCCACCGAGTCAAAGTTGGCTTGCTGGAGTTAAACTCCACCACCCCTTTGTTGATAATGATGCATATGTAGTTAGTTCTGATGTAAGTTTTGCTGGGTACATTTGTACTCACGTTTGCTTAATTTATGTTTTGCAGAGAGACTTCAGTCTCGCTAGTAGTTTCGCGTGGACTTCGACGTTTAGCTTGTTACCTCAGCTACAATCTTGTGCCCTTGGCGGATCAGTAGATAGTCGGGCTTCTCGGCCTTTTTCATTTGTAGATGTCGTACTCGAGACATGTTAAGCTTCAGCGTGTGCTTTGTTTTGTATGCTCAATGTTGGGTCATGAGACCCATGTTTGTAATATCTCGCTCCTCGGGCCTAATGAATAAATACTTGAGTCGAGAGTTATGTTGTGATGCCATGTTGTATTTACACATACCGAGCATATTGTGTGTATGTTTGAAATGCTTGGTATGTGTGGGATCCGACAATCTAGTTGTTATCCTTGGCAGCCTCTCTTATGGGGAAATGTAGTCTAGTGCTTCCTTGAGCCATAGTAGTGCACTCTACTGGTTCACGAGTCCTGCTAGCCCAAAGACTACCGCTCGGGACGCTTGATGGCCGGCATGTGTTTCACTTCGTTCATGTATACATCCCTTGGGGAAATGTCACGGTGACATCCGAGTCTGCCTAGCTGCTACAGCCCGGGTTCCCGGAGTCCTGTTAGCCCAGTGCTATAGCCTGGATTCACACGCTGCTGATCGACATGCTCTAAGTTGATTCATGTACGCCTGTCCCCATGAGTTAGTGCCGCTTTGGGTTCACGACTAGCCATGTTGGCCCGGGTTCTCTGTCATATGGATGCTAGCGACACTATCATATACGTGAGCCAAAAGGCGCAAGCGGTCCCAGGCCATGGTAAGGCGACACCTGTGGGAATACCGTGCGTGAGGCCGCAAAGTGATATGAGGTGTTACCGGCTAGATCGATGTGACTTGGAATCGGGGTCCTGACACCTTAATACTTCTTTTGTAGTTGCGGATGCTTGCGATAGGAGTTAATCATAAGTGTGTTGCTTGTCCAAGTAAGGACAGCACCCAAGCACCGGTCCACCCACATATCAAATTATCAAAGTACCGAACTCGAATCATATGAACGTGATGAAAACTAGCTTGACGATAATTCCCATGTGTCCTCGGGAGCGCTTTTCTCTATATAAGAGTTTGTCCAGGCTTGTCCTTTGCTACAAAAAGGATTGGGCCATCTTGCTGCACTTTATTTACACTTGTTACTTATTACCCGTTACAAATTACCTTATCACAAAACTATCTGTTACCTATAATTTCAGTGCTTCAGAGAATACCTTGCTGAAAACCGCTTATCATTTCCTTCTACTCCTCGTTGGGTTCGATACTCTTACTTATCGAAAGGACTATGATAGATCCCCTATACTTGTTGGTCATCAAGACTCTTTTCTGGCGTCGTTGCCGGGGAGTGAAGCGCCTTTGGTAGGTGGAATTTGGTAAGGAAAAAATTATATAGTGTGCTGAAATTTACTGTCACTTGTTACTATGGAAAGTAATCCTTTGAGGGGCTTGTTCGGGGTATCTTCACCCCGATGGGTAGAGCAAATAGTTGCTCCTCAACCTACTGAACCTACTGAAAATGTCTACTTTGAAATTCCTTTGGGTATGATAGAAAAACTGCTAGCTAATCCTTTGCAGGAGACGGGACATTACATCCTGATGAGCACCTAATCTATGTGGATGAAGTTTGTGGATTATTTAAGCTTGCAGGTATGCCCGATGATGTTATCAAGAAGAAGGTCTTCCCTTTATCTTTGAAGGGAGATGCATTGACATGGTATAGGCTATGTGATGATATGGGATCATGGAACTACAAACGATTGAAATTGGAATTTCATTAGAAGTTTTATCCTTTGCATCTTGTTCATCGTGATCGTAATTATATATATATAATTTTTGGCCTCGCAAAGGAGAAAGCATCGCTCAAGCTTGGGGGAGGCTTAAGTTAATGTTATATTCATGCCCCAATCATGAGCTCTCGAGAGAAATGATTATTCAAAAATTTTATGCTCGGCTTTCTGACAACAATCGCACCATGCTCGATACTTCTTGTACTGGTTCTTTTATGATGAAGACTATTGAATTGAAATGGGATTAATCGGAAATAATTAAACGAAACTCTGAAGATTATGACATCGATGAAGGTAAAGGGTCAGGTATAACACCTAGGTTTGATTGTGTAAATATTTTTTGGATACCAATGTTTTCCGTGAATTTAGCAATAAATATGGACTTGACTCTGAGATAGTAGCTTCTTTCTGTGAATCATTTGCTACTCATGTTGATCTCCCTAAGGAGAAGTGGTTTAAATATAATCCTCCTGTTGAAGTAAAAGTAGTTGCACCTATTAAAGTTGAAGAAAAGGCTATCACTTATAATGATCCTATTGTTCCTACTTCTTATGTTGAGAAACCACCTTTCCCTGTTAGAATAAAGGATCATGCTAAAGCTTCAACTGTAGTCAACAAAAGTAATAATAGGACACATAAACCCCCTGAGCAAGTTAAAGTTGAACCTAATATTGCTATGGTTAAAGATCTCTTGGCTGATAATATCGATGGGCATGTTATTTACTTCTGTGATGAGACTGCTAGAATTGCTAAACCTGGTGCTAAAGATAAACATAGACCTGTGGTAGGCATGCCTGTTATTTCTGTAAAAATAGGAGATCATTGTTATCATGGCTTGTGTGATATGGGTGCTAGTGCTAGTGCAATACCTATTGACTTATACAAAGAAATTATGCATGATATTGCACCCGCTGAGTTAGAAGAAATTGATGTCACCATTAAGCTCGCCAATAGAGATACTATTTCACCAATTGGGATTGTTAGAGAAGTTGAAGTCTTGTGTGGGAAGGTTAAATATCCTGCTGATTTTCTTGTTCTTGGTTCCCCACAAGATAGCTTTTGTACCATTATATTTGGTAGACCCTTCTTGAACACTACTAATGCTAAGATAGACTGCGAAAAGGATGTTGTTACTATTGGTTTGGGTGATATGTCTCATGAGTTTAATTTCTCAAAATTTCGTAGACAACACCGTGAAGAGGAATTGCCTAGTAAAGATGAAATAATTGGTCTTGCTTCTATTGCCGTACCTCCTAGTGATCCTTTGAATAATATTTGCTAGACCATGAAAATGATATGTTTATGAATGAAAGAAGGGAAATAGATGAAGTATTCTTTAAACAGGGACCTATTCTGGAACACAATTTGCCTGTTGAAATCCTAGGGGATCCTCCTCCACCCAAGGGTGATCCCGTGTTTGAACTTAAACCATTACCTGATACTCTTAAATATGTTACCTTGATGAAAAGAAGATATATCTTGTTATTATTAGTGCTAACCTTTCACAGAAGGAAGAAGAAAAATTATTGAAAACTTTGAAGAAGCACCGAGCTTCTATTGGATATACTCTTGATGATCTTAAGGGCATTAGTCCCACTCTATGTCAACACAAAATAAATTTGGAGAAAGATGCCAAACCAGTTATTGATCATCAACGACGGCTGAATCCTAAGATGAAAGAAGTGGTAAGAAAGGAAATACTAAAGCTCCTTGAGGTAGGTATAATCTATCCCGTTGCTGATAGTCAGTGGGTAAGTCATGTCCATTGTGTCCCCAAGAAGGGAGGTATTACTGTCGTTCCTAATGATAAAGATGAATTGATCCCGCAAAGAATTATTACAGGTTATAGGATGGTAATTGATTTCCGTAAATTAAATAAGGCTACTAAAAAAGATCATTACCCCATACCTTTTATTGATCAAATGCTAGAAAGACTTTCCAAACATACACATTTTTGCCTTCTAGATGGTTATTCTGGTTTCTCTAGAATACCCGTGTCAGCTAATGATCAAGCAAAGACCACTTTTACTTGCCCTTTTGGTACTTTTGCTTATAGACGTATGCCTTTTGGTTTATGTAATGCACCTGCTACCTTTCAAAGATGCATGATGGTTATATTCTCTGATTTTTGTGAAAAGATTTGTGAGGTTTTCATGGATGATTTCTCCGTTTATGGATCCTCTTTTGATGATTGCTTGAGCAACCTTGATCGAGTTTTGTAGAGATGTGAAGACACTAACCTTGTCTTGAATTGGGAGAAATGCCACTTTATGGTTAATGAAGGCATTGTCTTGGGGCATTAAATTTCTGAAAGAAGTATTGAAGTTGATAAAGCTAAAGTCGATGCTATTGAAAAGATGCCATGTCCCACGGACATCAAAGGTATAAAAAGCTTCCTTGGTCATGCCGGTTTTTATAGGAGGTTAATTAAGGACTTCTCAAAAATTTCTCGGCCTGTGACTAATATATTACACAAAGATATACCATTTGTCTTTGATGATGATTGTGTACAAGCATTTTAAATACTTAAGAAAGAATTAATCTCTGCACCTATTGTTCAGCCACCTGATTGGAATTTACCCTTTGAAATTATGTGTGATGCTAGCGATTATGCTGTAGGTGTTGTTCTAGGGCAAAGAGTTGATAAGAAATTAAATGTTATTCAATATGCTAGTAAAACCCTAGACAGTGCTCAGAGAAATTATGCTACTACTGAAAAAGAATTCTTAGCAGTTGTATTTGCTTGTGATAAGTTCAGACCTTATATTGTTGATTCTAAAGTAACTATTCACACAGATCACGCTGCTATTAAATATCTTATGGAAAAGAAAGATGCTAAACCTAGACTTATTAGATTGGTTCTCTTGCTACAAGAATTTGATTTACATATTACTAGGAAATGCGTTGCAACGGGAGAAAAAACCACATGTCCATTGCCTGTGCTTCACAATACGATTAATTAAGTGTATATGGTTAATGGATCAATTAACAATACGATTCATTGGGACGCTAGTTCGAAACTTGTGACGTGAATCCTAGTCAACTAATCGGATGAATGACCTTATCTTTAGATTACCACACTGATAATAAAAATATCATACACGTGGTTCTTATTTTGAGTTACCAACAACAGACAATAGAAATATGGTAAACTTCATCGAACGTCCAGACATGCATACTTTTGTCCAGTGCTAACCGTGAAGTCCGTTGCAATGGGAGAAACAAATTATCACCCCTAGCGCCTCCATCCTTCCTCCATCCTTGTTGTCATTTCTTTTCTTTATCATCATTGTCGGTCATGATGTTCACTACACAGCGAACGTCCCACGTAAGTTTGGAACCAATAAAGAATTGCATCGCCTGCATGGACAACCAACGAACGGTCGCGTTTTAGATCCCTGCCACGTCTACACAATCTAATGCTTGTGCCTTGTGTTTGTGTCATCCAGATTTTACATCGTAATAGTTTAGTACCAGTCTGTGAAGGACACAAACAACCACCAATTTTAACTTTAGTTTAGAACAATCAATACCTTTTTTGCGGGCTAACACGATCAACACAAAAAACAGTGGACATTGCGAGTTTGATTCCAGTCATGGTCAACTATTTTTTGCCTCATCTCCTAAATGGGATGGTGGGTTTGATTTGTTGGGGCGGGTCACACAGATAGGTTGGGAGGGCACTGTTTTTTCTACTGGTGAAACGTTACGCGGACCAATGGGGCAGAAGCCAAGTGGCCCAGGACAGACGATCCGTAGAATAGCCTAGCTCAGTATGAAGAAATGCCATGGACATAAGAAATGGGAGGACCAATAAGATTATACCTCTCTATATATAAATATAAAAAACAGTATATATGCCCGTGGGTTACAACGGTAGAAACAATTGACATAAATTTAGTGAGGACTGTATGCACAAACATAATGTTTAATGTGTTATAAATTTGGCGCAAATTTAAGGATTATAAGTGCAAGGAAAACATGTCACGTTGTATGTTGCAACGAAAGAAAGAACGCCTGAATTTAGTGAGGATCATGCAGGAAAAAGATGCCACATTATTTTTATTCATAAGATATAAATGAGGGCACTACACGCCTGCCATTGATTCCCGCACCTCCTTCAAAATATCTGTAATTGCCGTCTAATTCCTAACTTCTTTATTTCTCATGCAATTAGTGCCTATTTTCTTTCTTGCCAGCTTAATTATGCATAATAGCTATTGTTCTTCCCCTCATTTGTTTCGCTAAGCACAATTCTTATTCATGCCATATTCTTTGCATAATTTCCGAAGCAGCTCCTTGATATTTGTCAACCTAAGAACATATATAAACTGGTAAAAAAATTATGTAAAATGGCAATGTGGGACTATTTAATAAGTAAACAAATATAAAAAAAGCCTCCAGCCTGCTCCCAATGGGAAGTCGGCCGGCCCAGCACGCCCGTGCCCATTGTCTCAGCCCAAGTACACACGCATCGCCTTCTATTCTAAATAGCCAGAATGACGCTTAGGTTATCACACTCACGAGCTCAGCCTTAGTTGTCTGATGCGTTTGCACACATCCAGTAGACCAGGGCTCAAATCCCAGCTGCTACCGATTTATTTTTTGAATTAAAAAAATTCAAACACACGGACACATAGGAACAGGTGGGCCAGATCTAAAACGGGTGCAGGCCCAAGTCGCTTGATGCTTTTGACGTATAGGCAGCCAGCATGAAAATATTAGTACCACCTTGAATATGTTTTAAATTCAAACTGAAAGCGTAAAATCACGGAAAGAAGCGTATTGTGACGGTGAACCCACGGAGTCAATCCGTGCTTTATTATTAGGGAGAGATTGATAGAAAGGGAGCTGAGAACCCCGTTGCAGACAACTTGTCTAGGGTAGAAAATGTTCTTGATGACCCACTACCTATTGATGATAGCTTTCCTGATGAACAACTGAATGTCATAAATGCTTCTCATACTGCTCCATAGTATGCTGATTATGCTAATTACATTGTTGCTAAATTTATACCACCTAGTTTCACATACCAGCAAAAGAAAAAGTTTTTCTATGATTTGAGACATTACTTTTGGGATGACCCACATCTTTATAAAGAAGGAGTAGATGGTGTTATTAGACGTTGTGTACCTGAGCATGAACAGGAACAGATCCTACACAAGTGTCACTCCGAGGCTTATGGAGGACATCACGCTAGAGATAGAACTGCACATAAGGTATTGCAATCCGGTTTTTATTCGCCTACTCTCTTCAAGGATGCTCGTAAGTTTGTCTTATCTTGTGATGAATGTCAAAGAATTGGTAATATTAGTAGACGTCAGAAAATTCCTATGAATTATTCACTTGTTATCGAACCATTCGATGTTTGGGGCTTTGATTATATGGGACCTTTTCCTTCCTCTAATGGATATACACATATTTTAGTTGTTGTTGATTACGTTACTAAGTGGGTAGAAGCTATTCCAACTAGTAGTGCTAATCATAACACCTCTATTAAGATGCTTAAAGAAGTTATTTTCCCAAGGTTTGGAGTCCTTAGATATCTAATGACTGATGGTGGTTCACATTTTATTCATGGCTTTCCGTAAAATGCTTGCTAAGTATAATGTTAACCATAGAATTGCATCCCCTTATCACCCACAGTCCAGTGGTCAAGTAGAATTGAGCAATAGAGAGCTTAAATTAATTTTGCAAAAGACTGTTAATAGATCTAGAAAGAATTGGTCCAAGAAACTTGATGATGCATTATGGGCCTATAGAACTGCATACAGAAATCCTATGGGTATGTCTCCGTATAAAATGGTTTATGTAAAAGCATGTCACTTACCTCTCGAACTGGAACATAAGGCATATTGGGCCATTAAAGAGCTCAACTATGATTTCAAACTTGCCGGTGAGAAGAGGTTATTTGACATTAGCTCACTTGATGAATGGAGAACCCAAGCCTATGAGAATGCCAAGTTGTTTAAAGAAAAAGTTAAAAGATGGCATGACAAAAGGATACAAAAGCGTGAGTTTAATGTAGGTGATTATGTATTGCTATACAACTCTCGTTTAAGAATTTTTGCAGCAAAACTTCTCTCTAAATGGGAAGGTCCTTACGTTATCGAGGAGGTCTATCGTTCCGGTGCCATAAAAATCAACAACTTCGAAGGCACAAATCCAAAGGTGGTGAACGGTCAAAGAATCAAACATTATATCTCAGGTAATCCTATAAATGTTGAAACTAATATTATTGAAACCGTAACCCCGGAGGAATACATAAGGGACACTTTCCAGAACGTTTCAGACTCCAAAAAGGAATAGGTATGTGGTACGATAAGTAAACCGACTTCAAAACAGTTCTAATGGCATTTTTTCTCCATTTTGGAATATTTAGAAAAATAGGAAAATAAGAAGCAGTCCGGGAAGGACACGAGGCTTCCACAAGGGTGGGAGGCGCGCCCTACCCCCCTGGGCGCGCCCCCCTGCCTCGTGGGCACCTCGTGCGCTCTCCGGACTCTGTTTTCTTGCACGATACTTCTTTTGGTCGGTAAAAATTCATTATATAATCTCCCGAAGGTTTTGACCATCGTACCACGCAATTATCTTCTGTTTTCATTTCGAGCTCTTTTTTTGATAGGACTAGATCATCATGACATCTCCCAGCGCCCCCAAGGACAAGTTCTTCGAGAAAGGTCATCAACCCTTACCTCGCGGAGGTGCTGCAACACCCTCAAACCATTGAGATGCGTGATGGGTTGCTGCACATCCGCGATGTTGAGGGACCAAGGAGGACCGGAAGCGTGGAGACAAGGCTCGAGGCAATGGAGCAACAAGTTTTCAAGTGCCATGAGATGGTGGAGCGTGTACTTGACTCCAATCACATAATGATCACGGAGTTCACCAACAACCACAAGCTAGATGCCAAGGACATTGGGGAGGCCATCTTCAAGCTCCACGAGAAAATCGAGCACCTCCAAGCCCAAATCTATGACCTGCAAAACCAAAACTGTGAGTATGAATATAGATTCAAGAGGATGAGTTTGGCTGCAGATTTAAGGATCCCGAAGACTCGATCATCCTTCTATGATGGTGAGCCTATGCCTTGGAAGATGGACGACAAGCCTACATCATCAACAACCCCTTCACTAGCAAAGGAGACATAATCACATGGGTATGGGCACTCCCCCTGGCAACTGCCAAGCTTGGGGGAGGTACCCCGGTATCGTATCACCATCACACTCCTATCTTTACCGTTTTTTAGTTCGATCCTTTTAGTAATATCTTGATCTAGTAGAATAAAGTTTTTGGTATGATCTAGTTTTTAGTTTTGCTTTATGATCCCTTTATGTAATCGAGTCCGTGATCTATATAATAAAGATTAGTGTTGAGTCAAGGGCTTGATTATTTTGCTATGGTCTTGAGGAAATAAAAGAAAAATAAAGAATAAAAATAAATAAAGAGATCATATCAATCTTATGGCGAGTAATGACTTCACATAGAAAGAGTATAATGATTAAAAATTGTTGATAGTTGACAAACATAGCTTTGGTCATCGTTGCAATTAATAGGAAGTAATAAAGAAAGAGAGGTTTCACATATAAATATACTATCTTGGACATATTTTATGACTGTGAGCACTCATTAAAATATGACATGCTAAAGAGTTGATGCTGGACAAGGAAGACAACGTAGTGGGTTATGTTCTCTTATATCTGAGATAAAGTATATTGTCATGATCATCCAACATGTTGAGCTTGCCTTTCCCCCTCATGCTAGCCAAATTCTTTGCACTAAGTAGAGATACTACTTGTGCTTCCAAATACCCTTAAACCCAGTTTTGCCATAAGAGTCCACCATATCTACCTATGGATTGAATAAGATCCTTCAAGTAAGTTGTCATCGGTGCAAGCAATAAAAATTGCTCTCTAAATATGTATGATTGATTAGTGTGGAGGAAACAAGCTTTATATGATCTTGTGATGTGGAAGAAATAAAAGCGACGGACTGCATAATAAAGGTCCATATCACAAGTGGCAATATAAAGTGACGTTCTTTCGCATTAAGATTTCATGCATCCAACCATGAAAGCGCATGACAACCTCTGCATCCCTCTGCGAAGGGCCTATCTTTTACTTTTATCTCTTACCCTTATGCAAGAGTCATGGTCATCTTCACCTTTCCATTTTTACATTTTATCCTTTGGCAAGCACATTGTGTTGGAAAGATCCTGATATATATACCCAATTGGATGTAAGTTAGCATGAACTATTATTGTTGACATTACCCTTGAGGTAAAAGGTTGGGAGGCGAAACTATAAGCCACTATCTTTCTCTGTGTCCGATTAAAACTCCGTAAGCACAAGTATTGCATGAGTGTTAGCAATTGTGAAAGACTAAATGATAGTTGAGTATGTGGACTTGCTGAAAAGCACTTATATTGACTCTTTCTGATGTTATGATAAATTGCAATTGCCTCAATGACTGAGATTATAGTTTGTTAGTTCTCAATGAAGTTTCTGATTCATACTTGACATTGTGAATAGGTTGTTACTTTAGCATAAGAAATAATATGACAATATCCATATATGTTGCTGTTATAAGAATTATCATGATGCCCTCATGTCCGTATTTTATTTTATCGACACCTCTATCTCTAAACATGTGGACATATTTATCGTTATCGGCTTCCGCCTGAGGACAAGCGAGGTCTAAGCTTGGGGGAGTTGATACGTCCATTTTGCATCATGCTTTTATATTGATATTTATTGCATTATGGGTTGTTATTACACATTACATCACAATACTTATGCCTATTCTCTCTTATTTTACAAGGTTCACATAAAGAGGGAGAATGCGGTAATGGAATTTCAATGGAAAAGGAGCAAATATTAGAGACCTATTCTGCATAGCTCCAAAATTCCTGAAACTCCATGGAATTTATTTTTGGAAATAATAAAAAATACTGAGCGAAGAAAATACCAGAGGGGACCCACACCCTGGGCACGAGGGTGGGGCGCGCCTACCTCGGGCGCACCCTCGATCGGGCCCCTGTTGGCCCTCCGGTGCCCATCTTCTGCTATATGAAGTCTTTCGTCCGAGGAAAAATAATAAGAAAGCTTTCGGGACGAGACTCCGCCACCACGAGGCGGAACCTTGGCGGAACCAATCTAGGGCTTCGGCAGAGTTGTTCTGCCGGGGAAACTTCCCTCTAGGAGGGGGAAATCATCGCCATCATCATCACCAACGCTCCTCTTATCGAGAGGGGGACAATCTCCATCAACATCTTCACCAGCACCATCTCCTCTCAAACCCTAGTTCATCTCTTGTATCCAATTCTTGTCTCTAAGTCTGAGATTGGTACTTGTTGGTTGCTAGTAGTGTTGATTACTCCTTGTAGTTGATGCTAGTTGGTTTATTTGGTGGAAGATCATATGTTCAGATCCATTATGCATATCAATACCCCTCTGATTATGAACATGAATATGCTTTGTGAGTAGTTACGTTTGTTCCTGAGGACATGGGAGAAGTCTTGCTATTAGTAGTCATGTGAATTTGGTATTCGTTTGATATTTTGATGAGATGTATGTTGTCTCTCCTCTAGTGGTGTTATGTGAACGTCAACTACATGACACTTCACCATTGTTTGGGCCTATAGGACGGCATTGGGAAGTAATAAGTAGATGATGGGTTGCTAGAGTGACAGAAGCTTAAACCCTAGTTTATGCGTTGCTTCGTAAGGGGCTGATTTGGATCCATATGTTTCATGCTATGGTTAGGTTTACCTTAATACTTCTTTTGTAGTTGCAGATGCTTCCAATAGGAGTTAATCATAAGTGGGATGCTTTTCCAAGTAAGGACAGCACCCAAGCACCGGTCCACCCACATATCAAATTATCAAAGTACCGAACGCGAATCATATGAACGTGATGAAAACTAGCTTGACGATAATTCCCATGTGTCCTCGGGAGCGCTTTTCTCTATGTAAGAGTTTGTCCAGGCTTGTCCTTGGCTACAAAAAGGATTGGGCCATCTTGCTGCACTTTATTTACACTTGTTACTTATTACCCGTTACAAATTACCTTATCACAAAACTATCTGTTACCTATAATTTCAGTGCTTGCAGAGAATACCTCGCTGAAGTAGGGTATTACACCAAAACTATCTGTTACCTATAATTTCGACACTCTTACTTATTGAAAGGACTACGATAGATCCCCTCTACTTGTGGGTCATCAACCACCACCACACTGGAGTAGGGTATTACACCACAACGGTGGCCCGAACCAGTATAAATCTTGTGTCTTTGTGTTGTGAGTTCGTCTTGTTCGTCCGCAAGATCTTAGCGAGCTAGGGCGTGGATCGGTAGGGAGGAAATCTTCGCACGCACTCCAGTGTTCGAACCTTGAGGGTTTTGTCGGAACCTGTGATCTGACAATACCCATATCTGCTCAAATCATCTGTTAAGGTCAGAAAATAACGATACCCGCCGCGAGCCTCAATATTCATTGGACCACATACATCAGCATGTATGATTTCCAACAAATCCGTTGCTCGCTCCGTTGTTCCGGAGAACGGAGTTTTAGTCATCTTTCCCATGAGGCATGGTTCGCAAGTACCAAGTGATTATAATCAAGTGATTCCAAAAGTCCATCAGAATGGAGTTTCTTCATGCGCTTTACACCAATTGACCTAAACGGCAGTGCCACAAATAAGTTGCACTATCATTGTCAAGTCTGCATCTTTTGGCTTCAATATTATGAATGTGTGTGTTACTACTATCGAGATTCAGCAAAAATAGACCACTCTTCAAGGGTGCATGACCATAAAATATATTACTCATATAAATAGAACAACCATTATTCTCATATTTAAATGAATAACCGTCTCGCATCAAACAAGATCCAGATATAATGTTCATGCTTAACACTGGCACCAAATAACTATTATTCAGGTCTAAAACTAATCCCGAAGGTAGATGTAGAGGTAGAGTGACGACGGCAATCAGATCGACTTTGGAACCATTTCCCACGCGCATCATTACCTCGTCCTTAGCCAATCTTCGCTTAATCTGTAGTCCCTGTTTCGAGTTGCAAATATTAGCAACAGAACCAGTATCAAATACCCAGGCACTACTGCGAGCATTAGTAAGGTACACATCAATAACATGTATATCACAGATACCTTTGTTCACCTTGCCATCCTTCTTATCCGCCAAATACTTGGGGCAGTTCCACTTCCAGTGACTAGTCCCTTTGCAGTAGAAGCACTCCGTCTCAGGATTAGGTCCGGACTTGGGCTTCTTCACTTAAGCAGCAACTTGCTTGTTGTTATTCTTGAAGTTCCCCTTCTTACCTTTACCCTTTTTCTTGAAACTGGTGGTCTTGTTGACCATCAACACTTGATGCTCCTTCTTGATTTCTACCTCTGCAGCCTTTAGCATCGCGAAGAGCTCGGGAATTGTCTTATCCATCCCTTGCATATTATAGTTTATCACGAAGCTCTTGTAGCTTGGTGGCAATAATTGAAGAACTCTGTCAATGAAACTATCAACTGGAAGATTAACTCCCAGCTGAGTCAAGTGATTATGATACCTAGACATTTTGAGTATATGCTCACTGACAGAACTATTCACCTCCATTTTGCAGCTGTAGAACTTATTGGAGACTTCATATATCTCAATCCAGGCATTTGCTTGAAGTATTAACTTCAACTCCTAGAACATCTCATATGCTCCATGGCTTTCAAAACGTCGTTGAAGTCCTGGCTCAAAGCCATAAAGCATGGCACACTGAACTATCGAGTAGCAATCAACTTTGCTCTGCCAGACGTTCACAACATCCGGCGTTACTCCTGCAGCGGGTCTTGCACCTAGCGGTGCTTCCAGGACGTAATTCTTCTGTGCAGCAATGAGGATAATCATCAAGTTACAGACCCAGTCCGTGTAGTTGCTACCATCATCTTTCAACTTAGCTTTCTCTTGGAACACATTAAAATTCAAAGGAACAGTAGCACGGGCGATCTACAACAACATAGACATGCAAAATACTATCAGGTACTAAGTTCATGATAAATTAAAGTTCAATTAATGATATTACTTAAGAACTCCCACTTAGATAGACATCCCTCTAATCATCTAAGTGATCACGTGATCCAAATCAGCTAAACCATGTCCCATCATCACGTGAGATGGAGTAGTTTTCAATGGTGAACATCACTATGTTGATCATATCTACTATATGATTCACGCTCGACCTTTCGGTCTCAGTGTTCCAAGGCCATATCTACATATTCTAGGCTAATCAAGTTTAACCCGAGTATTCTGCGTGTGCAAAACTGGCTTGCACCCGTTGTATGTGAACGTAGAGCTTATCACACCCGATCATCACGTGGTGTCTCGGCACGACGAACTTTCACAATGGTGCATACTCAGGGAGAACACTTGTACCTTGAAATTTAGTGAGAGATCTCTTATAATGCTACCACCGAACTTAAGCAAAATAAGATGCATAAAGGATAAACATCACATGCAATCAATATAAGTGATATGATATGGCCATCATCATCTTGTGCCTTTGATCTCCATCTCCAAAGCACCGTCATGATCACCATCGTCACCGGCTTGACACCTTGATCTCCATTGAAGCATCGTTGTCGTCTCGCCAACTATTGCTATCACGACTAGCGCTACCGCTTAGTGATAAAGTAAAGCAATTACATGGCGATTGCATTTCATACAATAAAGTGACAACCATAAGGCTCCTGCCAGTTGTTGATAACTGTTGCAAAACATGATCATCTCATACAACAATTTATATATCATCACATCTTGACCATATCACGTCACAACATACCCTGCAAAAACAAGTTAGACGTCCTCTACTTGTTGTTGCAAATTTTACGTGGCTGCTACGGGCTTAGCAAGAACCGTTCTTACCTACGCATCAAAACCACAACGATTTTTCGTCAAGCTTGTTGTTTTAACCTTCAACAAGGACCGGGCGTAGTCACACTTGATTCAACTAAAGTTGGAGAAACTGACACCCGCCAGCCACCTATGTGCAAAGCACGTCGGTAGAACCAGTCTCGTGTAAGCGTACGCGTAATGTCGGTCCGGGCCGCTTCATCCAACAATACCGCCGAATCAAAGTATGACATGCTGGTAAGCAGTATGACTATTATCGCCCACAACTCTTTGTGTTCTACTCGTGCAGCTCATATTGGCTCCAACATATTCTACGAAGATCTTTATCGGTCAAACCGCATAACAACATACGTTGTTCCCTTTGTCATCGGTATGTTACTTGGCCGAGATTCGATCGTCGGTATCTCAATACCTAGTTCAATCTCGTTACCGGCAAGTCTCTTTACTTGTTCCGTAATGCATCATCTCGTAACTAACTCATTAGTCACATTGCTTGCAAGGCTTATAGTGATGTGCATTACCGAGAGGGCACAGAGATACCTCTCCGACAATTGGAGTGACAAATCCTAATCTCGATCTACGCCAACTCAAAAAACAGCATCGGAGACACCTGTAGAGCATCATTATAGTCACCCAGTTACGTTGTGACGTTTGATAGCACACTAAGTGTTCT
>JAHIAM010001797.1:0-34075 GCA_021605205.1 Aegilops longissima
GTCTTGACATCCTTGGCGCTTTGGTGCTTGATCTGCTCAATGGCCTTGATCTTGTCGGGATTGGCTTCAATTCCCGAGACCACGAAGAACCCGAGAAGCTTGCGGAAGGGACTCCAAACACGCACTTCTCGGGGTTGAGCTTGAGGTTGATCTTGCGCAGATTTGCAAGCGTTTCATCAAATCCTGAACGAGTTGCTTTGTCCTTGCTCTTGACCACTATGTCATCCATGTATGCTTCTACATTTACGTGTATATGTGGTTCAAAGGCATCATGGACTACCCTTGCAAAGGTTGAACCGGCATTCTTCAAACCGAAAGGCATCCGTATGAAGCGATCGTGCCACATGGTGTAATGAATGCGGTTTTCTCTTCATCTTCTTACGCCATGAAGATCTGATGGTATCCTGAATATGCATCAAGAAATGAAAGCAGATCACATCCAGCCGTGGAGTCAACAATCTGGTCGTCGTGGCAAGGGAAATGGGTCTTTGGGACAAGCTTTATTAACATCGGTGAAGTCAATACAAAGTCTCCATTTCCCATTAGCCTTGCGATACAACTACGGATTGGCCAACCACGTGGGGTGGAGGACTCCTCGACAAGCCTGCTGCTTCCAACTTCTTGATTTCTTACGCTATGAACTCTTGGCGCTCCTTTGCTGTTTCCTAACTTTTGCTTGGCGGGCGGCGTGAGACAGACAGCTAGGTGGTGCTCAATTACCTTCACAGGAACACGGGGATGTCGGATGGTTGCCATGCAAACACATCGACATTCGCCCATGAGAAAGCAGCGAGCTTCGCCTTCCTATTTAGGATCAAGCGTGGCGCGATGGTGAAGGTACCACCGGTCTGCCGTCCTCCTTGGCGGGTACCTTCTTGGTCTTGGCGGAGCTGCCATCGTCTTCTTGCACTTGCGGTGGAGCTCGATGGTGCGTCCTCGGCGGTGGCGCATCCGAGGAGGTGCGCTTGCGGAGTGGGCATCGAGCTCTTACGGTCTTGGTGGTATTCTTCTTCCCCAGGGAGCTTCAATGACAAGTGGTTCGCTATCTGTGGCGGCTGCTGCATCGGTAAATCTTGTCGGCGTGAGATAAGTGCATCCTTCTTGTCGCCATGGACAGAAATAGCGCTTATCGGGCGGGCATCTTGAGTAGGTTGTAAGCATAATGAGGCGGCCATGAACTTGGCGAGTCTGGGCGGCCAAGTATGCCATTGTAGGGCAATAGGAAATCGCGACGTCAAGCGTGACCCTCTCGAGTTCGAAGTTAAGCTCGCTGCGAATGTTACAAGCAGCGTGATCTTCCCTTTAGGCTTGCTTCTTCTGGGTTGATTCCTTGGAAAGTACCGGTTTCTTGAGCTCATTGTCGAGGATTTGAAGCTTTTGGAGCCTGCGAGAGGAGATCAAATTCAGGCGGCCCGCGTCAACCAACATCTTTGTGACTTTGAGGTTGCGGATGGTTGGTGAGACCAACATCGGCAAGCACCGGCTGCGATGATGCGATCAGGGTGATCTTCAATGTCAAAGATGATGAGGCGTCTTGGACCACTTCGGAGGTTTGCGTGACTCTATGGATGGTTACTGCTGCATTGACCTCACGCATCCATTGCTTGAGTTGGCGGTCGCGGTATCTTGAGAAGCACCACCGTCAGCGCATAAGGACCTCCGTTGCCTTTTGAAACTCCTGCTCATCAGCTTCATCGTCTTCCATGTCCTCGTCATCTTCATCTTCATCTTCTTCCTTATCTTGCAGCATGGGAGGTCATCTCCTTGCCGCTGCTTGGCCTTGCAGCGGCATCCTCCCGACCGGGTCTCTTCTTACTTGCTGTACCTGCACCTTCTTGGGCCTTCTCCTTGTCTACGCTTCGTATTCAGCTCTCGTAGCTCAACAAGCTGCTCGACTTTCTTGCAGCTCTGGAGATCGTGGCCCTTAGTGCGGTGGATTTTCTGATCTTGCTTGTTGGAGCTGTCGGGCTTGTCGGCCGCCGCCCGACTTAGCGGTCGGCGTCAGCGGCAACCTCCTTGCGGAGCCACCAGCCTTAGCTTTGTTGGCGGCACCATTCTTGTCGGACTGCTCGACAACTAGTACTTCTTGGTTTTCTTCCTCCTGTTGTTTAGCCACGGCTCTTTCTTGCAGGCGATCTCCTCCTTGTCAGGACTCTGCTCCCACATTCTCTCACAGGAGTCTTCTTCCTTCTTCAGTAGCGTGCACACTTGTCGGCCAGGCGTAGAGCTGTTGGCGTGTTTCACTTTGCACATCGCCATCTCCTCCCTCATCCTGCGGTTTCGTACATTACGATGGAATGCGCGATCACCCTTGGCGGGGGTGGGCGTCGGGAATGTTGTAGTGCACTCATTGAATCTCTGGATGAACTTGCGAGGACTCTCCTCTCATACGGGCAGCGGTGGAGTCACTCTCACAGCCATGAGGCTTGTGGCCGCTGTGAAAGGCGCCAACAAACTGGTGGCACAAATCTGCCAAGAAGAAATAGAGCCATCGGCAGTGCATGAGCCAAGACGGCGTTTGGCTTGAGCACCGAGGGAAAGTAGTTGGCGAGGATCTTGTCGTCTCGTCCCCGCAGCCTGCACAGCGATGGTGTAGATCTTGAGGAACTCCGATGGGTGTGTCTGCCATCATACTTTTACGGCACATCTGGTTTGAAGTTTTTCTTGTCGGGCCACGGACTTGCCGCAGCTCACGAGTGAGCAGGGCAACCTACAGCGTCTGATAAAGTCGCTGGTTCCTGGCGCATGCATATCGACGATGGGCCGGTAGCGTTGGTCGATTAATGGCGCTTCTCTTGGCCTTCGTCACGGGTTCGGCGTCTTCTTCTTGCCGTTCTCGGAGAACTTGGCGCTGATCGCGGCGAGCTCGTGGATCCGGCGGCTGTAGAAGTCGCTGTCGAGGTGGATCTGGCGAGTCGGCGATCTTGGTCTTCGGGAAGGGAGTGCGGTGGCTGCACCCCGCAAGTCTCGTCGCCATCAGCTCGCGCCTTGTCGCCTTGCAGCGGCTGCGAGGCACTTTCGGTTGCCGCGGGGCGTCGCCGTTAGCGGCGATGAGACTCTGGTGTGGCCCTCCATTCGTCGACCTTGTCGGCCGTTGGAGGTAGTCTAAGTAGTTGTGCTCTTGCCAAGGCTTACGCTAGTGTGGTGGGTGGCAATGGCGTGCGTGGCGAGCAGGAGGTGCTCGGACTCCTAAACAAGTTAGGAGGGCAGCATCCCCAGCGACCGTACTCCACTAAATACCGACATCTTTGAGGTGCAAGCGGGTCTCGAGGGCCTCGAGATCCTCCAACAGCCTTGATCCAGCGAGCGTATGGTGCGCGAGCATCATGTATTGTCGATCGCGCCTCCTGCGAAGGGCGCGGTGTGGACTCGGACGCGGCGCTGAGCTGCCTTGTCCTTGGACTGGCGGCATTGTGGGCTCTCTCGATGGCGCGGTTCCTCCTTGACATTTCCCCACCACGGCAGCCGGTGGTGGTGGGTTAACAGCGACGGCTCTGCTGCTGCGAACTTCTTCTTCGGTGCCATGTTAGCGAAGATGTCGATGGAATTGCTCGTGTGACCGCGGATCGGGTTCACACAGCCTCGCGCCCTCTACCGGGCGCCAAAGATGTCGGGAGAGGCTGGTCGTGTCCCACGAACACCTATGGGACCTGGGTCCTTGTGGTTCGGAGGGGCGGAGATTGCACAAGCGGATCGGCGATGCACACGAGCAGATTTACCCAACCGGAGCTCTCCGGAGAGATAATACTCCTCTGCTGCTTTGTGGATTATCTTGTGTTCTTGCTAGGGAGCAATGGGAGCTACAAGACCTAGCTTTGAGTGTGGTTTCGTATGAGTATGATGAACTAAGCGGAGCTGGGCGAACCCTTTCTCACGTTGCACTTGGGCCTCCTTTTATAGGCACAAGGGTCACCACATGTGGCAAGTAGACAAGGGTAAGATAGTAAAAACATGGGTTGGTACACCGCACTATCGATGTCTGATAATCTATACCTAACTCGTGACGGCAAGGGACAAGAGTCATCAATGCCCGTCTCGATCGCTTGACGATTATGCGGGGACCGTCAAGTGCACCTCCGTTTGCCACGATGGTAGCTTGTCAAGCACGCTTATCGCTGCTCCCGCTGGCTGCACAGCCCGTCGACACGCATTTACGGAGAAACCCGTGGCGACCGTTGGCGAATGAGCTGGGCGGAGATGAAGAGGTTGCCCACCGGCAAGCGCCTTGCGGCGAGGAACCTTGTCGGCGGGGCTCGGTGCCCACCAAGCCTTCCGGCAAGATCCTTCGGCAAGCTCCTCTTGCGGGGCCTTGTTTTCGAAAGGGCGCGGAGGTTTTGGCAAACGCCCGGCAAGGCTTGCCACGGGGACGCTGCGACTGCCCGTGCACAGGTTCGGGGTACTAAGGTCCCCTACTTTAGTACACCGACAATTTAGCCCGAACTCTATCCTTCACATCTCAGCGTTTATTATTATTCGTGAGGCCTTTCTTGAGTCCGGCCGCAGTTCAGCTTATGGCTGAATTTTTTAATGTCAAGGCGAAGATCGTCGACGGCTATAGCGGACTCGGGGAGGGCATGGTCAGCAAGCTTCGCCCGTGTTGAGTGGCGGTGGATGCGTTCATAGATCTTGTGAAAGTTTGGCTGAAGGGTGGTTCTACATTCTGAGAACCACGCGATGCGGCCTAAGCGGTGGCCCACAATTCAGATCCGGACCGCCCACGAGGATAACCTCGTGGACCAAGAAGAGTCTCGATTAGGGGTTACCCAAAGAGGTGGAGTTGCTGCGAGCGCGCCGTCAACATGAAGAAAGCGTCGCCAAGCTAACAGCGTGATCCAAGTGATCTTTGTGTCTCCGCCTCTTCCCTTACCCGACAACGGGGCGCCCCAATGTGGGCGTGTAAGTCCAAGACCCGTCACTATGCATCACTTCCACGGCACTACCCATGACAAGCTATGGAAGGTGCTATTCAAATCTCAAAGGAATGGCTGGCGAAGAGGAGGACATCGGACTTGGTGTCGAGCACCACCCTAAGAAGGTAATAAGGTTCTTATCCGCTCTAAGTTCAGATGTTCGTATTCCAGAAGTTTTATCTTTCATCCTTTTACTCTCACAGGGTTGGCTCGAGAAGGCCAAGAAGATCAATAGCTTCGGCCCTGCTTCACGAAGACCCAGCTGACCCTGTTGGAGGAGATGATGACCGTGGCGCCCGTACAAAGCAGCGGGAAAAGGACAAGAAGAAGAAGAAGAAGAAAGCGGCTGGAGGCCGGTAAGGCCTCCATTCAAAGGGACATCCAGTTATAAGTCAGGAGACATCCGCTCCCTCTGCCCAAGAGGAGGAGCAGAAGAGGATGAGGAGGAGAGTAACTCCTCCGTCCCAAGAAGAGGGTGGTGTTAGACGATGTTGATGTGGCTTGAACTACGTCGGTATTTCCCAAAAGAGGAAGGGATGATGCAGCCAGCTACGGTAGGTATTTCCCTCAGTTATGAAACCAAGGTATCAATCCAGTACGAGAACCAAGTAACACTATGTAAAGGGTACCTGCACACAAAGAACAAATACTTGCAACCCGACGCTTAGGAGGGGTTGTCAATCCCTCTTGCGGGTAACGGCGCAGGAAATTGGCAAGTTGACAGGATAAAATTGTAATAGATTGGATAAATAGATCTCCATAAAATGCAAAATAAAATAGTGCAAATAAAAAGTGCAGCAAGGTATTTTTGGGTTTTTGGAATAACAGATCTGAAAACAAAAGCAAATAAAAATAGATCTCAAAGCAACTATGATAAAGAATTGACCCGGGGGCCGTAGATTTCACTAGTGGCTTCTCTTAAGAAATAGCACACGGTGGGTAAACAAATTACTGTTGGGCAACTGATAGAACCTCAAATAATTATGGCGATATCTAGTCAATGATCAATATATAGGAATCACATCCAAGATTAGTAGACCGACTCTGCCTACATCTACTACTATTACTCCACACATCGACCGCTATCCAGCATGCATCCGATGTATTAAGTTCATGGAGAAATGGGGTAGCGAATAAGAAACGATGGCATGATGTAGACAAGATCTATTCATGTAGGAATAGACCCCATCTTGTTATCCTTAATAGCAACGATAAATACATGTCTTGCTGCCCTATACATCACTGGGAAAGAACACGCATGATCGAACCCATCACAAAGCACCTCTTCCCATGGCAAGAAAAATCGAACTAGTCGGCCTAACTAAACCAAAGATTCGAAGAAGAAATACGAGGCTATAAATAATTATGAATATAAGAGATCAAAACTCAAATAACTTTCATGGATAAATAGATCTAATCATAAGCTCAAAGTTCATCGGATCCCAATAAACACCGCGCAAAAAGAGTTACATCAAATAGATCTCAAGAGACCATTGTATTGAGAATCAGAGAGAGAGAGAGAGAGAGAGAGAGAGAGAGAGAGAGAGAGAGAGCCATCTAGCTACTTCCCTACGGACCCGTAGGTCTACAATGAACTACTCATGCATCATCGAAGAGGCACCAATGAGGATGATGAACCCGTTAGTGATGGTGTCTGGATTGGATCTCGTGGTTCTGGAACTTGCAGTGGCTGGAATTGTGTTTCGTCGACTCCCCTAGGGTTTATGGAATATTTGGGTATTTATAGGGCGAAGAGGCGGTGCGGGAGGCCACCGAGGTGGGCACAATCCACTAGGGCTCGCCTGGGTCCCCAAGCACGCCCAGGTGGGTTGTACCCCCCTCGGGCACCCCTTTAGTACTTCTTTGACCCAAGTTATTCATACGGTCCATAAAATTCTCCAAAAAAATTCCTGCGTTTGGACTTCGTTTGGTATCGATGTTCTGCAATGTAAAGATGTCGGTGCGGGGACGACACCTATGGGATCACAAGAATCCCTACTACGGTTGCGGGGCGCGGGGTCGTGAGAAGAGCGGATCAAGCAGATAGCACACAGTTTCTTTTATCCGAGGTTCGGGACGCGAGGATCGTAAAACCCTACTCCTGCTTTGGTGGTTTGTTTATCATGTTCTTGAGCTAGCTATGGGGCGTGAGGAGCTCCAAAAGCGAATCCTCCTCCTGGTTGCCTTGGGCCTCCTTTTATAGGAAAGGGGTTGCCACAGTGGCACACGGGGAGGTGGAAAAGGCTCTGATGATGCGAGTTTATCCCTCGCATTACATGACAAATCGCATTTAATCGTCTTGCTTAGGTGTCCTTGCTTTATCAGGGGCGGGAGAGACCAGTCTCGTCGTCGCCGCTCCCTTCGTGTCGACCGCCGCATACGGCCAGCGGTGCCCGTGGTGCCATGTAGGCAGGCAGGCAGCTGAGGTGGCGCAGCGGTGGGTCTCCACGAAGATCCTGCTTGCCGCCACGCAGGTGCCTGCCGAATTGGTTGGGTCGGCAGCTGCATGCGAACGGCGGTGAAGGTTTGACTGGTGTGGGCCTGATGGTGGCCCCACGGGTGTTCTCGGCAAGGGCCTCATCGTAGCCCCGAAAAGGGCCTTGGGGGCCCGACAAAGGGTCTGCCTTGGCGCTGCTGTAATCCCGGCAAGGCTCTTGCCGGGGCCTTGTGGTCCTCCTTGGCTGGGATCCCGCCAAGGGTCGTCATCTTCTATAGTATGTATCTTATCTTGAATGTCTTCACAAAGATCTGCATGCCACCACGGGGATGTCTCCCGAATCCTTGCCCCATGGGGGCAGTGGACTCAAGGGTGATTTGCTCCGTAGGTGTGGGGTGAGCGGCTACGGCAAGGGTCTTGTCGGGTTTGCTAAATCCGCCCCCGGTAAAGATCTTGCCGAGGGAGTCCGCTTCGTCCCCTTTGCTCTTTGTGGTCTTGGTCTTGGCGTCGTTCTGCTCCTTTTGAGCTTCGTCCTTACCTTGGCTCACCTCCCTTGCCTTGCTTTCGGTGGGCGGTGCCCAGCTGCTCAGACTGCCCATGCTGCAGTTATAGGGGTACAAAAGGTGTACCCCTCTTTTGTACACCGACAGGAGCCCCCGGGCCTGGGCCACACGTAAGCGCAATCACGTCGTTGGGCTAGGCCCAAAACGGTGCGCGGGCAGGCAGGGTGGTTTTTACCGCGGTAAGTCTCTTCGTGCGCTGCCTTCCCATGCCTCCCGCGCGTGGCTTGGCGTGGGGAGGCGTGTGTGACGTGGGCGACATGCGTGGGGCTGAGCTCTGCACGCACGCGTCGTGTCGTAGTAAAAGGGGGCAATTCGCGCCTTCCCCATAAACGGAGGGAGGCGTGGAGGCGCGTCCCATTTACTGAACGGGGCCGGGGCGTGGTGTAACACCCCGGATACAACTTTCCATATTCGTAACTCCGACTCTTGCCCTTTCCGGAGATGTGATTTATTATTTCCTTCGTGGTTGGGTTTTGTCTGTTGTTTTGCATTTTGTTCTTGTTCTGCATTTCATCTCATGGCATCATCTGCATTTCATCCGCATGTTTTTCAAAACTTACATCCGTTCGGGTTCCGCGGTTCTCTCCGTTGTCCGTTCGAGTCGGTTACACTTCACGCGCTTCGCTGCACCTCCGAAATATTATTTTATAAGTGGCATAATAATGTTCTCGGAATGAGATGCAACTTGTCATGCGGTCTTATTATAGTGTAGACAGGCCGCTTTGCCAAGTTTAAATCGCATTGAGTCCATTTGTTAGCCCAACCGTTAAACCTACTACGCGATATAGCGGTATGTTAAATCGGACGTTTCGGTCTCCGAAACAGATGCGGTCGCTCTGTTCCTCTCTCTTCTCAGCCCGAGGCATTCTACACAGCCCACCCGCAGCTCACCTAAAACCCCCCTCTTTTCCTGATCGTCGGATCGCGATCGGAGGCTCCGAAACCCCTCAAAACCCCTAGAGACTAAACCCTAGCCCCTTTCCTATTTAAACCCCCCTCCCCTTCCATTTTGGGCAGCTACCTACCCCCCTCCTCAATTCCCGCAGCCAGCCGCCGCTCCCTCCTCGTTTTCAGCGCCGGCGCACTTCCCCGCCGCCACTTGTCGCGCCCCATAAGCCAGCCCGCCGCGGTGTGCGCCACACCAACCGGGCGTCGCCCGTCGCCCTCGGTGCCCACTTCACGCGGCCCTCCTTGCCCATCCGCGGCCCGTCCACAGGCCTAAGCGGTCCCGAGCCGCCAGCTGCACGCCTCAAACTCCCCGCGCCCGAGCCGCCGCGCCGCTCTGCCGCGCCCGATCCCCGAGGCGACAGCGCCTGCGCCGCGGTGGCGTCAGGTCAGGTCTCCTCCGACCCTTCGGTTTCTCCTCCCTCTCCCTTGCCGTTCCCTCATCTCTAACTCTCTCTCTCTCTCTCCGTCTTGGTAACATGTGCCATGGAAGCGGCGCCCGAGCTTCGCCGGATCTTCACCTCCGGCGCCCATAAACCCGAGCAGGTTCCCCACCACGGATCTGGCGGACCCGGTCGTGCCTCGCCTTCCCGCCGGTTCCTTGCCTCCTCGTCGTGCCTCCCGCGCCGCCATTGACCGCTGCCGCCCCTGCCTCCCTCGATCCAGAGGGATTGAGAAGAGGAGAGCGCCGTTCGAGGCTGGCCTGGTCTTGGCGGCGTGGGCGCGCCCCTCGCCCGGCCTCCCGGGCCCCGCCCCTTCCAGCCTCCTGCGCCACCGACCGGGCCCAAGCCCATGGTGAGATGCCCCCCCCCAGCGCCTGTTCCTGTTGGGCCAGGCTACGGATTCGGCCCGCTTTCGTTTTTTTTACCGTCTGCGAATTTGTCTAATTTATCCAGGATTACAGTTTTACAGATTGGACCCTAAACTTCATGCATTTAATAACTTCACAACCGTGCATCGGATTAAAATAATTTATATATGTAAAATGCTTAGTTTTTCATCTAGTTTAATATTTTGCCACTTTCATCCCATGTTAAAATGTTTAAATTGATGTTTGCATTAATTTGCTAATATGCCATGTTAAAATGATTTAATTCATAACTAAATAACCGTAACTTCGGTTTAAATGTTCTTTATATGTAAATGGGGTGGAAAAATGCCTAGATTAACATGGTCCACTTTATTTTGCTGTTTAACAACTCTAAAATATGCTTTAGGTCAGAACTGTACCGAATCTAAAATATTGCTCATGGGGATTTTCGGAATTGTTGTTTCTTATTTCGGCCTCATTTAAACTTGCCTAGATAGGTAGTTTCATTATGCTCCACCTCTTGCCATGTTTAACAACATTTAATATTGTTGTGTACCTAACCGAGAGAGAACTAAATAAGTGTTGTGGTGTTAGTCAATATGCAACTCGTTGCATATTGAGCTCCACTTAACTTGTAGTGTTGTTTGTGCATATTGCCATGCCATGCCTCATTAAACCGGACATGCATCATATTTGTTTGTGCATCATGCCATGTTTATGATTGTGTGTTTACTTTGTTGTTTGCTTCTTTCCGGATTGCTTCTCTCGTTAGCTTTGGTTTCGATCCGGAGTTGTGAGGATTCGTTCGACTTCGTCCGTTTGTCTTCTTCATGGACTCGTTCTTCTTCCTTGCGGGATTTCAGGCAAGACGACCATACCCTCGAAATCACTACTATCTTTGCTTGCTAGATGCTCGCTCTTTTGCTATGCCTATGCTTCGATGCCTACCACTTGCTATATCATGCCACCCACATTGCCATGTCAAACCTCTAACCATCCTTTCCTAGCAAACCGTTGTTTGGCTATGTTACCGCTTTGCTCAGCCCCTCTTATAGCGTTGTTAGTTGCGGTGAAGATGAAGTTTGTTCCTTGTTGGAACATGGAGATGTTGTTCCTTGTTGGAACATGTTTACTTGTTGGGATATCACAATATATCTTATTTAATTAATGCATCTATATACTTGGTAAAGGGTGGAGGCTCGGCCTTATGCAGTGTTTTGTTCCTCTTGCCGCCCTAGTTTCCGTCATATCGGTGTTATGTTCCCGGATTTTGCGTCCCTAACGCGGTCGGGTGATTTATGGGACCCCTTGACGAGTTCGCTTTGAATAAGACTTTTCGGCAAGGCCCAACATTGGTTTTACATTTGCCTCTCCTAGCCTTTTTCCCTTGGGAGTCGCGCTCTCAAGGGTCATCTTTATTAACCCCGGGCCAATGCTTGTCTAAGTGTTGGTCCAAACTAGAACCACTGCGGTGCCGCCCGAGGCAACTTGGGGTATCGTCGGTTGCCGTCGTAGTGTTCATCCGGTCGTGGCACGAGGCGAGATCTGTGCGGCTACTATCGAGGTGTCGGCACGCCGGGAGGTCTTCTTGGTCTTGTTTTATTGCTGTGAAATGTCTTGTGGCAGGATTCGAGACTGATCGGTCTTCCGGGAGAAGGTCTATTCGCCGTTGATCGCGAGAGCTTATCATGGGCTAAGTTGGGACACCCTGCAGGGTTTGAACTTTCGAAAGCCGTGCCAGCGGTTATGTGGCAGATGGGAATTTGTTAATGTCGGTTGTAGAAAACCGAAGTTGATCTTAATTAAAATACACCAACGCGTGTGTAACCGTGATGGTCTCTTCTCGTGAGGTCCGGGAAGTGAACACGGTGTTGGAGTTATGCTTGACGTAGGTTGTTTTAGGATCACTTCTTGATCATAGTTGTTCGACCGTGCTTTTGCCTTCTCTTCTCGCTCTCATTTGCGTATGTTAGCCACCATATATGCTAGTCGCTTGCTGCAGCTCCACCTCACTACCCTGTCCTACCTTTAAGCTTAAATAGTCTTGATCTCGCGGGTGTGAGATTGCTGAGTCCCCGTGACTCACAGATACTTCCCAAACCAGTTTGCAGGTGCCGATGAAACCGTGCAGGTGTTGGACCCGAGCTCAAGGAGGAGCTCGATGAAGATCTTGTTCTTTGTGTTGTTTCGTTTCGGTTGATCGATAGTGGAGCCAGTTGGGACGATCGGGGATCTGTGTAGCTTTGGGGTAGTCTTCTTTTATTTTGGTTCCGTAGTCGGACCTTGATTGTATCTGTATGATGTAATGTTTTACTCATGTATTGTGTGAAGTGGCGATTGTAAGCCAACTATGTATCTCTTTTCCTTATGTATTACATGGGTTGTGTGAAGATTACCTCACTTGCGACATTGCTTTCAATGCGGTTATGCCTCTAAGTCGTGCCCGACCGCGGGAGATATAGCCGCATCGAGGGTGACAAGTTGGTAATCGAGCCTTCCCGACTTAGGAGCCCCTACTTGATTGTTTCTTTGGCGTTGTTGAGTCTAGAATGGAAAATGTTTTGAGTCTTAGGATTATATATATCGAGAGTAGGATTCTTTTACTCCTCGGTCCCTTAAATCGCTCTGGTGAGGTATCTGGCGTAGAGTTTTGACTCTTCTCTTCTCAAATTTCACTAAAAATTTTAGGATCACGTGGGTATCTTGGAATCGTTCGATGGTTTTGTGGCGAGAACATTGTTCTTGGTGCCTCGACATTTAGGGGTTGTGGCGGTGTCCCGGGAGTTGAGCTCCGAGGTGTTGTCGTCACAATTTTATCGTTGCAGATTCTGGAATACGAGTTTTGCCGACATCGAAATCTCTTTTGTGCAGTTGTTGGTGAGATAACCTGATAGCCCGATCTTGTGGCGAGTCTTGGAGAATTGCCATGACTTGTATAACGGATGTTTTGAAGGTCGAGGTACACGATTTCGAGGATTTCTTGGTTATGTGTTGACGGATGGATACAATTGGATCTAGGTATTGTTAGTTTGGGTGATATATTTTGTGTCCCTGTATCCCCAACACCAGATTGCATAACCAGAAAGTTTGGGAGTTTATAGGTGGGAATTCTAGTAGCTTACGGGATATCTTTCCGACGGATGTATGATTTGAGATTGGGGTTCAACGTCTAGTGGTCCGCCCATTCACGGTCGATTCTGATGGTCGCGAGGCGTCTTAAAGAATCCTTGGCTATGCTGATTCGGGGCGTCTTGTTTGTCATTCGTGACGTCCGCTATCGTCGTGTCCGTGTGGGCCCCACCACGAACACTTTGGGCGAAATCTCTATCATGTGTTTGTTCCGCTCATTCTTGAAGCCAATCCTTTGTTTTGTTTTGTTTTGTGGTATTGAGTTGCTTCAAAGTCAAGTGTTGATTCCATACCTTATTCTAAATGGTGTTCTCATATTTCTATGTGAATACTAATCCTTCTTGATCAATGAGCTTGTCATGTCAATTCTTTTCCAACCGGCGTGCTTCTCTTCAAGTGAATCCGATCATTCCAACATTCGCAAGATCAATTCTAAGCTTTTTCTCAACGGTGTTCGTTTCATCCGACCCAAGTTGTTTTGATTTCCGCCCTCCACCCTTTTTCTTCAAGGACTCAGATTTCTTAATCAAGTATCCATTTTATTGAGAGAAGTTTCTTCATTCTTTTCCTTTAATGTTTTATCCGGTGATTTCTCATGAAGACGCTAAGGAAGCTTCAACCTTATCATTGTTCCATTCTAATTTTCTTCTCCGGTGGATTAAGTCAAGTTTTCAGTGTTGATCGTATTCTTTTCATCATTTCAAATGCTTTCTCATGTTGGTGCATCTCTCAATCATCCACTTCTCGCTATTCAATTGTTCCGGAGTGTTGAAGATATCTCAGAAGATTCTAGTTTCCATTCTCAATTCACTCAAGTTCTTTTGAGGATGCTATCTCATTCAAGCCATTTAACTCTACCGGTGCAATATCTATTTCAAACAATTGTTCAACGGTGGTTCTTTTGAGTGGGCCCTAACCCACAGGTCTTTTCCCAGGGTCTTACCTGACTCTTCTAATTTTCCGGAGTTTTTCCCAAATTCTTTGCAAAGTTTGACGTAAGAATGGGTTATCATCAGTCAAATGTCTTTCTCCAAGATCTTCCAAATTATTTTCATTGTTGGTTCAACCTTCCTAATTTTCATTCCGGAGTGCTTCAATAATTCATGGTGGTGTTTCTCGTCGTCAGTTGAAGATTGAAGAAGGATCTCTCCTAAATCTCGCTCCTTTCTCTTCAAGATTCATGGTTCTAGCTTCGTGCCATCCTCATAATTGTTTTGATTGTGAGAATTCTTTTAACCCACCGGAGCATTTCAGAGTCTTTTCAGTTTGATTCTTGGGCCCATCATCTCGAATTATTCATTCAAGCGTTCAACTCTGGTTTCCAAATCTCACGGTGCATCGTCGAAATATCCTCTAATCAGTTCATGATCTCTTCGTTCTAATGTATCTAAATTTTGTCAAGCATCTTTATTCGTTTTACAATTCTTCCGGTGAATTGTGCCTTTGCTACGTTCATTCTCAATTATTATGGTGGTTTGTTCAAGAGTTCTCTTCCTTCGTTATCATATAGACTCATTCGTTCTTTCCAATCCTACGGTGGTTCGTTGAAGACCTTCCCAAGTTTGCGCCTTATCTATCTTAATCTTTTCTCGGGAATAAGTAGTATGCCAAATCCGTTGCTTGTCATCAATCTAAATTGGTGAAGGATCGCATAACATAATTCTTGTTCTTGTTTCATCCAAGTGATTGATTCATTCTTCGGAGTTCGTAATGGTATCAATTTCTCAGTTCTAAGTTGTTCATCTCTTCTTTCGGAGTTTGTTCATCATATCACAATTTGATTCGAGATGCTTCATCTTTTCTTTCCGGAGTTCCAACTTTTCTCGGTTATATCATTTCAAAGCTTCATCTTCTCACTGCAAGGCTTCACCTTGTGTTGTCAACTTCTCTTTCTTTTACCATCCTTTTTATTACCGGAGTTCTTCATGGAGGCTCTTCATGGTGCTTCCTCAAGGATTCTTTTCATTCTTCAATTGGTCTCCAAGATTTCTCTCGGAGTTATGATCCGTCAAGCTACTCTAAAATAAGCATGGTGTTCAACACATGTTTTGTTTTGAGGAGTTCAAGCATTCTTCTTTTGCATTCCGAAGTGCAATTCTTTCTACCTTATCTCTTGAGATGGTGTTATGTCATTCTCGACAATTTGAGTTCGTGTTTCATGATTCACATGTTGTCAAGAATGAGGTATTTTAAATCCATCAATCTCTTCATTGGACTTATCTTGGGCTATATTTCACCTAAAGCTTTCCCTAAGGATTGTTCTCCATTTATGGTGCTTATGAATGACCCAAGTTCTTCATTTGCACTCCCGGTGTAATAAGTTTCTTGTCTCCTTGTTGATATCAATCCAATCGTTTGTTTCCGTTGGTGGCAGAAGCTCACCTCATAATGTGGAGATGTTTCCATAAGCCCACTACAAGCTTAATCATTTCGTTGTTGGTTTTCCAACAACTCCGTTCAATTCTTCTTTGCAAGGGTGCTTTTCCAAGTTCATTTGTGGCAGAAGTTGTCATTTTCTTCTCCATTCCTTTATTCCAACGACCTATCTTCAATTTTTCTTCCGGAGGCATTGTGATGTTGCTCTCTTCGATCCATCATCTTCTTTTGTCAAGATCATGTTCTTTTCTTGCTTATCCATTTAACGGAGTATCATGTTTTCATTGAGTTCTCTCATCTTATCAAGTTTGGCTGCTTCCTCATCCGGAAAGCTGTCTGAAATCTTTCTTACCCTTGTGCCATTCTTTCAATAGTTAGGAGGCAGTGTGTTGTTGATTTCATCAAGTATCATCCCATCTTCTCAAGTTCATGTTATATTCCTTCCATGTTCAATCGAGTGCTGCCCGAATTCTTCCTCTCTCATCTTGTTTTAAGCGGAGTGGTTTGAATTCTATCTTGTCCATTAAACTCTTGATTTATGCCTTTTCAACCTTCAAGTTATCGTAATGTTCCTTGTTCCTCTTTTCTAACGGATTGTTTGCAATCTCGTTCATCTTCGTTGTTTTCTTTCTTTCATTTTGCTCAACCTCTCAAGGTTCTTTGGTTTCACTCGTTTGTCAAAGAAGCAACTTAGTTTTACCTCTCATCTTCCTCGTCCTTTTCCCCGGTGCCATCCTAGATCTGGGGCGAGATCCTCTAAATAGTGGTGGAGTGTTGTAACACCCGGATACAACTTTCCATATTAAGTAACTCCGACTCTTGCCCTTTCCGGAGATGTGATTTATTATTTCCTTCGTGGTTGGGTTTTTGTCTGTTGTTTTGCATTTTGTTCTTGTTATGCATTTCATCTCATGGCATCATCTGCATTTCATCCGCATGTTTTCAAAACTTGCATCCGTTCGGGTTCGCGGTTCTCTCCGTTGTCCGTTCGAGTCGGTTTCACTCTTGACGCGCCGCCTTTTCTCGAAATATTATTTTATAAGTGGCATAATAATGTTCTCGGAATGAGATGCAACTTGTCATGCGGTCTTATTATAGTGTAGACAGGCCGCCTGCCAAGTTTAAATCGCATTGAGTCCATTTGTTAGCCCAACCGTTAAACCTACTACCGCGATATAGCGGTATGTTCGTCAGACGTTTTCGGTCTCCGGAAACAGATGCGGGTCGCTCTGTTCCTCTCTCTTCTCAGCCCGAGGCATTCTACACAGCCCACCGCAGCTCACCTAAAACCCCCTCTTTTCACGATCGTCGGATCGCGATCGGAGGCTCAAAACCCTCAAAACCCCCTAGAGACTAAACCCTAGCCCCTTTCCTATTTAAACCCCCTCCCTTCCATTTTGGGCAGCTACCTACCCCCTCCTCAATTCCCGCAGCCAGCCGCCGCTCCCTCCTCGTTTTCAGCGCCGGCGCACTTCCCCGCCGCCACTTGTCGCGCCCCCATAGGCCAGCCCCGCCGCCGGTGACGCGCACAGCCAACCGGACGTCGCCACGTCGCCCTCAGTGCCCCACTTCACCGCGGCCCTCCTTGCCCATCCGCGGCCCGTCCCTGGGCCTAAGCGGGCCCGAGCCGCCGACTGCCCGCAACTCCCCAGCGCCCGAAGCCGCCTTCGCTCTGCCGCGCCCGATCCCATGGCGACAGCGCCTGCGCCGCCCGGTGGCGTCCAGTCGAGTCTCCTCCGGCCCTTCGGTTTCTCCTCCCTCTCCCTTGCGTTCCCCTCATCTCTAACTCTCTCTCTCTCTCCGTCTTGGTAACATGTGCCATGGAAGCGGCGCCCGAGCTCGCCGGATCTTCACCTCGGCGCCGCAAACCGGGAGCAGGTTCCCCACCACCGGATCTGGCGGACCCGGTCGTGCCTCGCCTTCCCGCCCGGTTCCTTGCCTCCTCGTCGTGCCTCCCGCGCCGCCATTGACCGCTGCCGCCCTGCCTCCCTCGATCCAGAGGGATTGAGAAGAGGAGAGCGCCCGTTCAGGCTGGCTGGTGTAGCGTGGGCGCGCCCCTCGCCGGCCTCCCGGGCCCGGCGCCCCTTCCGGCCTCCTGCGCCACCGGCCGGGCCCAAGCCCATGGTGAGATGCCCCCCAGCCTGTTCCTGTTGGGCCAGGCTACAGATTCGACCGCTTTTTTTTTTACCGTCTGCGAATTTGTCTAATTTATCCGGGATTACATTTCTGATTGGACCCTAAACTTCATGCATTTAATAACTTCACAACCGTGCATCGGATTAAAATAATTTATATATGTAAAATGCTTAGTTTTCATCTAGTTTAATATTTTGCCACTTTCATCCCATGTTAAAATGTTTAAATTGATGTTTGCATTAATTTGCTAATATGCCATGTTAAAATGATTTAATTCATAACTAAATAACCGTAACTTCGGTTTAAATGTTCTTTATATGTAAATGGGGTGGAAAAATGCCTAGATTAACATGGTCCACTTTATTTTGCTGTTTAACAACTCTAAAATATGCTTTAGGTCAGACCTGTACCGAATCTAAAATATTGCTCATGGGGATTTTAGGAATTGTTGTTTCTTATTTCGGCCTCATTTAAACTTGCCTAGATAGGTAGTTTCATTATGCTCCACCTCTTGCCATGTTTAACAACATTTAATATTGTTGTGTACCTAACCGAGAGAGAACTAAATAAGTGTTGTGGTGTTCGTCAATATGCAACTCGTTGCATATTGAGCTCCATAACTTGTAGTGTTGTTTGTGCATATTGCCATGCCATGCCTCATTAAACCGGACATGCATCATATTTGTTTGTGCATCATGCCATGTTTATGATTGTGTGTTTACTTTGTTGTTTGCTTCTTTCCGGATTGCTTCTCTCGTTAGCTTTGGTTTCGATCCGGAGTTGTGAGGATTCGTTCGACTTCGTCCGTTTGTCTTCTTCATGGACTCGTTCTTCTTCCTTGCGGGATTTCAGGCAAGACGACCATACCCTCGAAATCACTACTATCTTTGCTTGCTAGATGCTCGCTCTTTTGCTATGCCTATGCTTCGATGCCTACCACTTGCTATATCATGCCACCCACATTGCCATGTCAAACCTCTAACCATCCTTTCCTAGCAAACCGTTGTTTGGCTATGTTACCGCTTTGCTCAGCCCTCTTATAGCGTTGTTAGTTGCGGTGAAGATGAAGTTTGTTCCTTGTTGGAACATGGAGATGTTGTTCCTTGTTGGAACATGTTTACTTGTTGGGATATCACAATATATCTTATTTAATTAATGCATCTATATACTTGGTAAAGGGTGGAGGCTCGGCCTTATGCCGGTGTTTTGTTCCACTCTTGCCGCCCTAGTTTCCGTCATATCGGTGTTATGTTCCCGGATTTTTGCGTCCCTAACGCGGTCGGGTGATTTATGGGACCCCTTGACGATTCGCTTTGAATAAGACTTTTCCGGCAAGGCCCAACATTGGTTTTACATTTGCCTCTCTAGCCTTTTTCCTTGGGAGTCGCGCTCTCAAGGGTCATCTTTATTAACCCCGGGCCAATGCTTGTCTAAGTGTTGGTCCAAACTAAACCACTTGCGGTGCCGCCCGAGGCAACTTGGGGTATCGTCGGTTGCCGTCGTAGTGTTCATCCGGTCGTGGCACGAGGCGAGATCTGTGGCTACTATCGAGGTGTCGGCCATTGGGAGGTCTTCTGGTCTTGTTTTATTGCTGTGAAATGTCTTGTAGCAGGATTCGAGACTGATCGGTCTTCCGGGAGAAGGTCTATTCGCCGTTGATCGCGAGAGCTTATCATGGGCTAAGTTGGGACACCCTGCGGGGTTTGAACTTTGAAAGCCGTGCCCGCGGTTATGTGGCGGATGGGAATTTGTTAATGTCGGTTGTAGAAAACCGAAGTTGATCTTAATTAAAATACACCAACGGCGTGTGTAACCGTGATGGTCTCTTCTCGGCGGGGTCCGGAAGTGAACACAGTGTTGGAGTTATGTTGGCGTAGGTTGTTTTAGGATCACTTCTTGATCATAGTTGTTCGACCGTGCTTTTGCCTTCTCTTCTCGCTCTCATTTGCGTATGTTAGCCACCATATATGCTAGTCGCTTGCTGCAGCTCCACCTCACTACCTGTCCTACCTTTAAGCTTAAATAGTCTTGATCTCGCGGGTGTGAGATTGCTGAGTCCCGTGACTCACAGATACTTCCAAACCAGTTTGCGGTGCCGATGAAACCGTGCAGGTGTTGGACCCGAGCTCAAGGAGGAGCTCGATGGAGATCTTGTTCTTTGTGTTGTTTCGTTTGAGTTGATCGATAGTGGAGCCAGTTGGGACGATCGGGGATCTGTGTAGCTTTGGGGTAGTCTTCTTTTATTTTGGTTCCGTAGTCGGAACTTGATTGTATCTGTATGATGTAATGTTTTACTCATGTATTGTGTGAAGTGGCGATTGTAAGCCAACTATGTATCTCTTTTCCCTTATGTATTACATGGGTTGTGTGAAGATTACCTCACTTGCGACATTGCTTTCAATGCGGTTATGCCTCTAAGTCGTGCTTCGACACGTGGGAGATATAGCCGCATCGAGGGCGTGACACGTGGTCTTCAAGGCGTCCACTCCCCACGATCACAGGGGAGGAGAGGTCGCCTCACCCGTCGCCTTGGTCCCGCATGCTTGCCACGTGGCTCTCATGCACTTGGGGTGGCAAACGGTGGAGGCGAGAAACCGGGCCGTCGCGGTCCGGGGCAGCGGGTTGGTCCCAGTTCCCTGTGCCTTCTGCGTCTCGATTGGCTGGCCAGGCGGCCGAGCCCCACCCGTTCCTTTATAAGGAGTGGGGGCGGCGTCTGTACTCTTCCATCTTCTCCTTCCTTCAACCTGCTCCCCTCCTCCATACGCCATGGAGAGAGAATCTGGCTCTTCAGCGGTGGCGGCAAGGGTCGCCGCTCGACAACGTCCTTCCTTCTCCTTCACTGCGGTGGTAGAGCCAACCGCAAGGGAAGGGGAGGGGGCGAGGCATGGCGAGGCCGTGGGCGAGGCCGGCGCTTCGAGGAAGAGGAGAAGCAGGCGGCACGCCGGTCCGCCTCGCCGATGGTTCCTCCCCCACGGAGGGCCGTGTTGGGGATGACCCTTGCGAGTTCTTCGTCAGGCTGCGCCCGGCCACCTCGCCCGTCGCTTCGTCTCCCGACTCCATTCATAGCGAGATGGGCGGGATCCGCCGAGTCACTGCGGCTGCACATGAGGCTGTTGGATCAGCGATGTGCGAGTTCGCGTCGACTTCCCAGCCCCTCAAGTGATGTATCTTGGTCGAGGTGGAAGGCGTTCGCCCATATCCACCGCTTGGTGGCGGGCTCACTCTCCATTTCAAGGCGATGGGCGGCCTTCTCTCTGTCAAGGTCTTGGTGCCGGGACTCGGGCAAGGTGCTGCGTGGAGAGCTCTTACGATAGCGAAGGCTCCTCCTCGGCGGGAGTGGCGAGGAGGACAGCGGCAGCAGCAGCGAGGGTAGCGGCGGCAGGATGACGGGTCCGACTAGGTGTCGGGCGTCGCTCCGTCGCGGCACCAGCGATCCCATCATCCGTGTCGCCGGCTTCCTAAACTTCGAGGTCGTCTCCTTGGGCGGCTGGCGTTGGGAGGCTGCGGAAGAGGAAGAGGGCGGGCGGCAAGGCCGTCAAATCGAATCTGTGAGCGCTGGCGCCTTCGACGCGTCTTGGCGTCCTGCCACCTCGTCTTGAGCTCTGCTTCCGCGCTGCCATCACCATCCAGCCTTGGACGGCCACCAAGATATTCTCTTGGTGCCTCCTGCCACCATGCTTCGCCTAAGGCGTCCCTTTGCCCTTTTCTCCTCCTTGACCTACCTCCACGAGGAGAGGGACAAGATAGGGTGATTCTGGGCACCTTATCTTTTAGTTTGTAAGCCTTGGGCCTAGGCTGAATTTAAAACTTGTAATCCCATCATTCATGTTTTCATTCTCTATGGACTGTACACTGAGTGGAATGTTTTTAATGAAAAGGATGCTTGCGGGTCATTTGTTTGCAGGTAGAACCCACGACAAGGAATAAATCCTTGATATCTCTAAGATAAACATTTCCTTGCCCGACAGCAGGCCTGCCGTCTTCCCACTTCACTCGACCTTTCTCACGCTTTTGGCGGAGGCAGGGATGAGGTGGGTTCGAGCTCCTCGTTTCATCCTTTTGCTTTTGCGACTCGACCAAACCTGGCCCGAGGCAGGCCCTAGAGCCTAGATTTTTAGGGAGCACGGTAGCTTTGGAAAAAAACGAGGTTTCACATACCTCAGTCCATAAGGGAATGCATGATAAGGAGTGAAGAACTTATCTGAAGCTGTAGCCCCCGGCAACTTTGGTTTGCCGTGGGTGAATCTTTGTACTTGCAGCCCCCGGCAATACTGGCTTGCCAGGGTCTAGACGCCAGTCTGCCCCTCTTCTCTTTTTCGTCCTCAAGTGATCCGGCAAGGATATCTGGAGTCCTGCGAACCAAAGAAGACAAAAGAGCGGCAAAGAGGCATACGCTCGACCTCTAAGCTAGGGGTTAGTCGCGCTAAGCACTATCAACCCTAACAGGGGCGAGACTTGACCTAGCATGCATGCTATAACTTAGGCGCGGCCTTCATTTATTTATGCTCGAGGTCTGCGCTGGCTTTGTACAAAGGGTTACATGCATCATCGGCAATGCTTGTACAAAAGGTGGCTTGCTAGGGGGCCCTTCAAGCCGCGCCTCACGGGTAAAACTTGCGAAGATGCTCAATGTTCCAGGAGTTACTCACGAACAACATCTTGGTCTCGTATGAATGCGCCGGGCACAGTGACTCGTGTTACCCGATAAGGGCCTTCCACTTTGGCGTCAACTTGTTGGAATTCTTGGCGATTGAGCGCGCGAAGGACAAGGTCGCCTTCATCAAGGCCGGGCATGAATCTTGCGGCTATGGTAGCGGCGCAAGGCTTCTTTGGTAGCGTGCTGCTCTCACGACCGCCCAAGGCGATCTACCTCAAGGAGCACTGCATCATCTTGCGCGGTTTCTATTGCTCAAGCTCGTCATAGCGAGCACTCGAGGTGACCGTATATGAGTTCGATGGGAGAACTGCTTCGCCCGTATACGAGGCAAAAGGTGTACGGCGGTGGCTCGATTTGGCGTCGTCTGATCGACCAAAGAACGCCGCAACTCATCCATCGATGCCTTCCACTCTTGTGCAGCATGTCAAAGGCCTTGGTCCTTAAGCCTCACAACACTTCAGCATTTGCCCTCTCAGCTTGACCATTGCTTGCGGGTGAGCAGCGAGCGAAGCAGACTTTCTTTGCCGAGGTCTTGAGTATATTGCATGAAGGTGCGGCTTGTGAACTGTGTGCCGTTGTCGGTGATAACCCTATTGGGCATGCCAAAACGGCACACTAGTCCCTTGAAGAAGCTGTGACCTTCCTCACTGCCTCCACTTCCGGCCACTTTGTGAACTTGTCGATTGCAACGTACAAGTACTCAAAGCCCCCGATAGCGCGGGGGAAGGGGCCCGGTATGTCGAGCCCCCAGACTGAGAAGGGCCAGGAGAGAGGAATGGTTTGAAGGGCTTGAATTGGCTGATGAAGCTTCTTCGAATGGAACTGACACGCTTCACACACGGTGACTAGTGTCGTGGCATCTGGAGGCGGTGGGCCAAAGAAGCCTTGCGGAATGCCTTGCGGTAAGGGCCCTTGACCCAATGTGGGATCTATATGCCTCCGTGTATCTCTACCAACAGCTCCAGTCCTTCCTCTCGAGGGATACACTTCAATTTCACACCGTTGGGCCTCTTTCTGTATAGGACGTCATCGACGAACTAGTACATGGTAGAAGCGACGGGCTACTTTTCCGCTTCTTCCTGCTCCTCGGGAAGTTCCCTATTGGAGGAACCGGGCGGTATCTTTGTGCCGCGCGGAGCTTGGGGCTCGGCGGCGAGGACTAAATGCATTTCCTCTGCTACATGGCGGCTGTCTCGGCGGCAAGATCTTGGCGCTCGCGGAGCGATCGTCCGTGGCGGGCTCGGTATCCCCTGGCAACATCATTGCGGCGGCTCCGGGAGCTTCGGCGGATAAGTACTGCCGGCCCTGATTTCCTCCTCTTATTCTGCTCTGTTGATGGATCAGCGGATGGCTGAGTTAGTGAAGCACAAAGTACACAGGTTCCACGGGTAGCTTGAGGCAGCAGCGTTTGACAGTGTCAGCGATATCGTTTCTGCTTTCGGGAGCGTGTTCAGCTGTATACCGTTGAAACGCTCTTCAGCTTTCTCACTTCATCGGCGTAGGCCTTCATCAGCGGGCTCTGGTAATCCTTGTTGACTTGCTTGGCGACAAGCTGCGAGTCCCCGGCGATGAGTTTCGACTCCGAGGTCCGCCGCGATCCTAAGACGGCAAGCAGCCCTTCGTACTCTGCTGTATTGTTTGTCGACACCTCCACGGGAAGTGCATACGGATCACGTGCTTGAGGTGCTCCCGGTGGTAGCGACAAGCGATCGCCAGCCCAGGCATACTGTAAAGAAAGCTCCATCAAAGTACATGATCCAATCACAACTTGCCTCCTTGCCGGGAGAGCGGTCTCTTGGAATTCTTCGTCAGGCGTTGCGGTCCATTCTGCAATGAACTCCGCTAGGACTCGACTCTGAATCATTGAAGTGCTTTCAAACTTGAGGCCAAAGCTGGACAGCTCCAGTGCCCATTCCACAATTCTTCTGTTGCATCTGGATTGTGCAATATCCGCGCTGAGAGGAAGCGAGTGGCAACAGTGATCTCGTGTGCACGGAAGTAGTGGCGCAGCTTCCTCGAGGCCATAAGGAGGCGAAGAGCAGTTTACTGCGCGGAGTACCTCGATCTAGCCCCTGCGGGAGGAACTAACAAAGTAGACCGGGTGCTGCATAATTTTCTTCCTCGGCGGCACGTCATCGGCGTGTCGTCTACTGCATTGGTGGTGTTGGGCTCTGCCACTGCCATCACCCCGCCGCCAACCTCTCTGCGCCACCGGTCTGGCGGCGACCACTGATCTGTTGCCGCCAAGTATAGCAACAACGGCTCCTGTGGCCTAGGCGCAACTAGTATTGGGCGGAGGAGAGGTACTTCTTAAAACCTTGCAATGCTGCTTGACTTGGCGTCCACTCCATCGGGCCGCCTTTTTGAGGATCTTGAAAAAGGGAAGAAGGCCTTCATGATTTGAAATGAACCTGCCCATGGCGGTGGCGCAACCAACAAGCCGGCGCACATCCTTGATTCGCTTGGGTGCTTCAATCTGCTCTATAGCTTTGATTTTGTCCGGATTGGCCTCTATCCCCGCTGTGACACCAAGAACCGAAGCTTGCGGACGGGATGCCAAAGCGCACTTCTCGGGGTTCACTTGAGATTGATCTTGCACAGGTTTGCAAATGTTTCTTGTAAATCCGGTATGAGGTTGCCCTGTCCTTGGTTTTGACCACTATGTCATCCATATAAGCCTCCATATTTCTATGGGCTGGGGTTCAAAACCAATCTGGACCGCCCTTGCAAGCGTCGAACTAGCACTCTTCAACCCGAAAGGCATCCGCATGAAACAATCGTACCACATGGGGTGATGGATGTTGTCTTCTCTTCGTCTTCTCTTGTCATGAAGATCTGGTGGTAGCGGAGTAGGCGTCGAGGAATGACAGCGAGATCACACCCACCGTGGAGTCAACAATCTAGTCGATCTTGGCAGCAGCGGAAGGGTCTTTAGGGCAAGCCTTATTGATATCTGTAATCAATACAGTCTCCACTTCCCATTTGCCTTGCGCACCACGACGGATTAGCCAACCACGTTGGATGGAGCACTCCTCTTACCAAACCAGCTGCTTCCGGTTTCGGATCTCTTACATGATGAACTCTTGTCGTTCCAAAGCTTGCTTCGACCTTACAGCTTGCGGGCGCGCATGAGGGCAGACAGCAAGGTGGTGCTCAATCACCTCCACAGGAACACGGGGATGTTGGAAGCTTGCCATGCAAACACATCGACATTCGCCCGCGGGAAGGTGACGACGCGTCTTCCTATTTGTCGTCAAGGGTGGAGCTTATGGTGAAAGCTCCTCCGTGCAAATCCTCATTGATGAAACCTTCTTGGTTCGGCGGTATGGCCTGGGCTTCTTGTTTCCGCCGGTGGAGCTCTCGCACGTCCTCGGCGGCGATGCTACACTCGAAGAGGTGCGCTTGCGGAGTGGGTGCCCAAGTCTCACGGTCTTCTTCTTCTTCCCCGGGGTCCCAGCGCGAGGAGCAAGTGTCCTAGTGGTGGCAGCTGCTGCGATTGCTTCTGGTATAGCTGGTCGATGCAAATCAGCGCATCTTTCTTGTCGGAGGGATGGTGATGATCGTCACAGTCTGGCATCTTGAGGTGTTGTAGGCATAGTGTGGCGCCGCCATGAACTTGGCGGTATTGGGCGGCCAAGGATCTCATTGTAGGGCAAGGGGATCTTGGCAACATCGAACACGATCCTCTCCGTCCTGAAGTTCAGGTCGCTTCCAAAAGCACGGGCAGCGTGACCTTTCCCTTGGGTTGGCTTCTTCCCGGGTTGACCCCCTGAAACGTGCCCGTCTCTTCGAGGTCTCCATCAGGAATCTGCAGTTTCTTGATCACGGCAGGCGAGATCAAGTTCAGACCGGCCCCGCCATCGACTAGCATCTTCGTCACCTTGAGGTTGCGTATTGTTGGTGAAATCAACAATGGCAAGCACCCGACCGCCGTAGTGCGATCAGGGTGGTCCTCAGTGTCAAAGATGATAGGCGTGCTGGACCACTTCAGCGGCCTTTGGGCATCAAACGATGGATCTGCCGCTGTAATCTCTCGCGCCCACTATTTAAGCCGGCGGTGAGAAGCATGCAGCGAGGCGCCGCCGTCGATGCACATGGCCTCTGTAGCTTTCTGAAACTCTTGGTTGCCGGACTCGTCGTCCTCTTCGTGATCGTCGTCTTACGGCTTTACATCACGGCCCGGCGGGCCTCTCTGTTGCTTATCCTTGCCACGACGGCCCTTTGGCCATCACGCTTCTTGTCGATCCCTCGGCACTTTACGGGCCCTTCTCCTTGTCCGCCTCTCATATTCAGCCCTCGCTTCTCGCGAGAGCTCAACCTATCGGCAGTCTGGAGAGCATGGCCTTTGGTGCGATGGATCTTGCGATATCGCTTGTCGGAGTTTCGGCTTCTCGGCAGCCGCCAAGGCCGGCGAGCGACACATCCGGCAACCTCCTTGCGGGGTCGTCTGCCTTGGTTTTCTTAGTGGAGCGGCGTCATCAGATCCCTCGGCGGCAAGCACGGTTTTCCTTGCGCTTCTGTTGCGGCGCCGACCTTTCTTAGCGGGCGGCAATATCCTCATCGAGGAGTCGGTTTCCGCCTTGACATCTTCGTCGGGTACTTCCTTCCCTCTTCAGCCGGGCACATTTGTCGGCAAGAACATAGAGTCCTGCTACATCTCTCACCTTGTTCATTGCCAGCTCTTGGCGCATCTTGCGATTCGCGCGTTCGATGGAGCACCGATGATGGCGGTAGGATGAACATCGGGGATATTATCTTGTGCCGGCTGAACCTCTGAATATACTTGCTGATACTCTCGCCTCCCTTCTGGGGAATGACGTGCAGGTCGCTTGCTTGGCCATGGGCTTGGTGGCCTCCAGTAAAGGCGCCCACGAACTCATGGCACAAATCTGACCAAGAGGAAATAAGGTCTACCGGCAAGTGCATCAACCATGACATGGCGTTGGGTTTAAGAGCCAATGGAAAGTAGTTTGCAAGCACCTTATCGTCTCGGGCTCCGGCAGCCTGCATCGCGATGGTGTAGACGCTGAGGAACTCGGACGGGTGGGTCTTGCCGCTGTACTTCGCCCATGTCGGGTTTGAAAGTGCGGTGAGTGGGCCCTGGAACTGCCACAGCTCACGGGTAAAGCGGACAGCCTACCTCGTAGGTAGGCCTCCGAAACTCCCGGTGCGGGTGGCTCACGGCAGAGCCCTGCTCTTTGTCACGATTGGTGGCGCGCTCTGCGCGGCGCTCGATAGTGGTTCGGCGTCTTCATGTTCTTGTTCGAAGAACTTGGCGCTGGTCACAGTGGGCCTTGGTCGAACAATGCTACGGAGATCTGCGTCGCCCGTAACGTCGCGACGGGCTGGCGTCCATGATGCCGAGGCGAGGAGGAGGCGAAGTGCACCGTGGTTGCAGCGCCGTCGGCTCTCCTGCCAGCCATGCGTGGGACTCCGTCGGGCGTCGACCGGGGCTCCACCGACTCGGTTCGTCTTTATTGGTCACCGCAACAAGGCTTCGGATAGTGGCTCTCCATTCGCCGAGTTTCCCGTAGTGGGAGGAAAATCGAGGAACAGCCGCGCAGCGTGCGGGGCTTCTGCTGGCGTTGGTGGCAGCGAAACCTGCACGGATCGCGACGCGCTTCGACTTCTGACCATGTCAGAAGGAGCTCTATCAAGACCCCACGGTCGCATGCCATCTTCACCAGCGCCTCGGCGAGCGGGCAGGTCTTCTAAATTCTGGGAGTGGCGCTCGGGGCTCTTTCATGGCGGCCTTGGGGTCCTCGGCGTGATTACGCCATTCGTCGCGCATCGCTTGAGAAGAGCGCGCCTTGGGCGCCGGCTTGGGAGTCTTGGAAGCCCTCACGTCACCTGCGAGCGGGGTGGCAGCGATCTTCGAAGGCCCAGCGCCACCCGCGGAGGGCCTGGCTCCGTCTTTGGACTTGGCGGTGTGCGGCCCGTTACCAGGCGCACGAACATTGCCGCCTCCCAAACTTCGGCTGCTGGGACGGTGTTGGTGTTCGCGAACAGCGCCCCGGGTCCTTTCTGCGACCGTCAGCTGCTCGCCCGCGTCGGGACGGGATGTCCGGCTTCCGACGGACCAAGCGCCACCGTCGTCTTCTTCTTGGGTGCCATGACGATGAAGAAGTGTCGAACTAACTGCTAGAGCTGATTCTCACAACTGCGCCCCCTACCTGGCGCGCCAAAGATGTCGGTGCAGGGACGACACCTATGGGATCACATGAATCCCTACTACGGTTTGGGTGCGGGTCGTGAGAAGAGCAGATCAAGCAGATAGCACACAGGTTCTTTTATCCAGGTTCGGACGCGAGGATGCGTAAAACCCTACTCCTGCTTTGGTGGTTTGTTTATCTGTGTTCTTGAGCTAGCTATGGGGCGTGAAGAGGTCCAAAAAGCCGAATCCTCCTCCTGGTTGCCTTGGTCCTCCTTTTATAGGGAAAGGGGTTGCCACAGTGGCACACAGGAGGTGGAAAGGGTACAGTGATGCGAGTTTATCCCTCGCATTACATAACAAGGCACATTTAATGCGTCTTGCTTAGGTGTCCTTTCTTTATCGGGGACGGGGGAGAGCCCAGTCTCGTCCGTCGCCGCTCCCTTTTAATGTCGACACAGCGCATACGGCCAGCGGTGCCCGTGGTGCCATGTAGGCGGGAAGGCAGCTGAGGTGGCGCGATGGTGGGTCTCCACGAAGATCCTGCCTTCGCCGCCACGCAGTGCCTGCCCAACTGGTTGGGTCGGCAGCTGCATGCTGACGGTGGTGAAGGTTTGGTGGCGTGGGCCTGATGGTGGCCCCCGGTGTTCTCGGCAAGGGCCTCGTCGTAGCCCGGCAAGGGCCTTGCGGGGCCCCGCAATGGTCTTGCCGTGGCGCTTCTTGTCATCCCCGGCAAGGCTCTTGCCGGGGCCTTATCACGCCCAATATGCGACCCTATCCAAAAGGAACTGAAGGTCCCACCAAGGATAGACCCGCATATTGAAGCGCTTTGCAAGGTGGATATCATTACATCAACATTACATAATAGATGGGGATACATACATAAGGCACAAATGCCACAAGAATACATCAACAACATACATGAGAACAACATCCGACTACGGATGAAACATAAACAGAAGCTCAAACGACATCCACCCTGCTAGCCCAGGCTGCCGACCTGGAACCTATCCCCTGATCGAAGAAGAAGCAGAAGAAGAACTCCAACACAGGCAAACATCGCTCTCACGTGATGGTCATCGCACAACCTGTACCTGCAACTGTTGGTGTAGTAATCTGTGAGCCACGAGGACTCAGCAATCCCATTACCATGGGTATCAAGACTAGCAAAGCTTAATGGGAAAGGAAGGGGTAAAGTGGTGAGGTTGCAGCAGCGGCTAAGCATATATGGTGGCTAACTTACATAAATGAGGCGAGAAGAGAAACAAAGGCGGTCGTCAACTAGTAATGATCAAGAAGTGATCCTGAACTCCTACTTACGTCGGACATAACCCGAAACCGTGTTCTCCTCTCGGTCAACCCGAAAAGAGACACTCACGATTCACGCACATGGTTGGTGTATTTTAGAAGAGTTTGCTTCAAGTTTACTACAACCGGATATTAACAAATTCCCATCTGCCACATAACGCTGGCACGGCTCTCGGAAGTTTATACCTGCGGGGTGTCCCAACTTAGCCCATGATAAGCTCTCTTAATCAACGAAGGATATTCCTTCTCCTCGGGAACACCGATCAGTCTCGGAATCCCGGCTACAAGACATTTCGGCAGCAATAAAACAAGACCAGCAAAGCCTCCCGAATGTGCCGACAAATCCTGATAGGAGCTGCACATATCTCGTTCTCAGGGCACACGGATTGTCCAAACTTCCGATAGGCGAACCCGAGTTGCCCCTGGTAGCCACCGGTGGTCGATAGATTTGGACCAGCACTCACGACGAGCAGCGGCCCGGGGGTAAAATAAGATGGCCCTTGGGCTCGGAAACCCAAGGGAAAAAAGGGCTAGGTGAGGCAAATGGTAAAACCAATGTTGGGCCTTCTTTGGAGGAGCCTTATTCAAAGCGAACTATCAAGGGGTCCCATAAATCACCCGACCGCGTTAGGGGCGCAAAATCTGGGAACATAATACCGATATAGCGGAAACTAGGCGGCAAGAGTGGAACAAAACACCAGGCATAAGGCCGAGCCTTCCACCCTTTACCAAGTATATAGATGCATTAATTAAATAAGATATATTGTGATATCCCAACAAGTAAACATGTTCCAACCAGGAACAACATCTCCATGTTCAACAAGGAACAAACTTCATCTTCACCTGCAACTAACAACGCTATAAGAGGGCTGAGCAAAGCGGTAACATAGCCAAACAACGGTTTGCTAGGAAGGTGCAAAAGATTAGAGGCTGACATGGCAATTTGGTAGGCTTGAGGAACAAGTGATAGGTAGCGCATCATAGCGATAGAGCGAAACAACTAGCATAGCATGATAGTAGTGAGATCCAGGGTAGCGGTCATCTTCCTGAAATCCCATAAGGAAGAAGAGCGAGTCCATGAAGAAGGCAGACGGATGAAGCCGAACCAAGCGTGAGCGAGCGAATCTTCACGATCGCATAGCAAGCAGGAACTATCGAGAAGAAGCACACAACATGGTAAACACACCACACATAAAAAAGGCATGATGCTCAACCAAGCATGATGCATGACAAAACTACATGAGGCTACTCATGGCAAGAGATGATGCAACCAAGAACAACACATCAAGGCAAGTTTAAATGATTTGGAAACAACATAGAACAATTCCGTAAGTCCTCATATGCAAATTTCTAAATTGGTCCAGATCTGAATAACCTTATGTTCAAGTTGTTAAACAGCAAGTTAAAGAGCACCAATATGATCTACACGAAATTCTAGTCAAGTTACATATAAAGTTCATTAGATTGAGACTCGCCCTAGAAGATATGAGCAAAACAAGATAAGCATGGCATTGATGCAAAATGCATACAAACATCAAGCAAACACCTCAAAACATGAATGCAACATGATAATATGAAGCCACATGCAATTCTAAGCAAGTTTCATATAGAGCACACTCAAAGCGAACAGCGGTTCAACACATACACACTATACAAGTCATGACAACAATCTGTCCAAAACAGCAACTAGGCATATTGCAAGCATCAAAACACTATGCTACAGCATCTCAACGAGAAAACAAAAGGCATGGGCATGATGTACATGTAAATCATGACAAAACATGAACACTGAGCTATCTCCAGAAATCACTAGAACATGCTCAAACACACATGGCAAGATTGCAAATAATAACAGTTTCAGACTTATCAGGAAATAACATCAGGTTGCAATGTTTAGAGCTATCAAACAACATGCTACATGAACTTATCATGGCAAACCTCGGGTCATTCCGAGAAAGCTTAACACCGCATTACGAAAAAGAGGTAAAAGAGGGCGCAGGAGACATAGGAGTGCGGATTGCAAGGCGGACAACGGGAAAATGCTCGGATGCATGAAGCGAACACGTATGCAAAATGAAATGTGCATGATGACATGATATGAAATGCATATGATGACATGGCAAAGTGCAACACGCAAGCACATGACATGGCAACGACAATGAATAATAATGGCGGACACAGGCGATCGAATGCAGGCGTTACAACACTCCTCCACTAACAAGAGATCTCGTCCCGAGATCTTAGGACCGAGACGGAAGAGAAAAGGATGAGGTGAAACAAGAACTCAAGAGAAGAAGCAAAGAATCGAGAGCACTCGAGAAGAAGAGAGGAACAACGAGAATGACGAGAATCGAAAGCTCACGGAATCAGATAGACTATGAAACCACTCGTTCTAACCGGAGTGGTTAGAATGAGAAAAGAAACGAATAAGACTGAAAGGATTTAGGCAGCACTCCTGCTGAAAAAGGAAGGATTAGAACATGAACTTGAGAGGATGGAATGACACCTGACGAGAAGAATAGACAATGCCTCCGGAAGAATTAAAGAATGGAAAGAAATAAACTTAGAAGGAAGGATTGAATGGAGTTGTTGAGAAAATCAACAACGAAAGAATAAGCTTGTTGTGGACTTATGGAAAACATCTCAAAATTATGAGGTGATAACCGACCACAAGCAGAAATGATTGGATAGCTGAGAGGAGCGAAGAAATGCAAAACTCCACTTCAAAAGAATACAGAGAATTAATTACACTTGAGATACGAGAAGAAAAGATACTTGAACCCCACTAACAAAATCTTGATGAACTCTTGAAGAATGAATTAAATCCTAAAGAACCACCATGAAGAACTCCGGTAACAAAAAGGATGGTGAGATAGAATGAAGGAAGAAAGAATAAGATGAGCCTTGCGTTGATTTAGATGGAGGTTTCGATGAAATGGCCGAGAAAATTTGAACTCCGGAAAAGAAAAGATGAAAAGACTTGAAAGTCGAATTTATTCCTCAAGAACAAACTCCAAAGAAAGGGATTACTCACTTGGATGAAATAAGAATAAGATTTATTGTATGCTTATCCTTCATCAAATTAGATTGATGACAAGCAATGGATTTGGCATGCAACTTATTCTTCTTGAAAAGGATTGAGAAGTGACATAGCGCCACCTTGAGAAGGTCTTCATGAACCACGGTCGGATTGAAAAGAACGAATGGATTAAATGATAATCAAAGAAAAGAATCTTGAGCGATCACCGTAAGAATTTGGAAATGGTGATGAAAGAGAATGAATCACGGGAAAAATTAGAAAAGCCCAAAGATACTTGAGGAATAAAAAGACAAGATAACGGCGGGATCACGAACTGGTTGAAGAATACTTGAGCGAACACGAAAGAATATTAAGACGAGCGAAAGGGACGCGGATATAGAACAATTGGAGAAGCGAATCTGAAAACTTAGAACGAAGAAATCTTCCGAAAAGGTGACCTCCGGATGATCGAGAGGAAAGCAACACCTGAAATACTCGGATTGATGAAAAGAATTTGCATGACTAGAAACAATTTGATAGGATAACATCGAGCTAGCACCATGAATCTCCGGGAACGGACAAGATTTAAGAGAAACTCTACTTCGGTCTTCAAGAATGCACGAGAAACGCCACTAAAATTAATGAAATACTCGGGAAGAATGAAAAGCGAAGAGGTTGAGCCAATAATGAAAAGAATTTGAAAGAGATCTTGGGAAGGCATCGGTGATGAAATTCATTCTTCGTCAAACTTCAAAAGAACTTGAGAATAACTCCGGAATAATTAGAAGAGTCGGGTAAGATCACAGGAAAGACACGTGGGTTAGGGCCCACTGAAATAGAACACCGTTGGAAAGGGATGTTGAACAGATAGATGATGCACCGGAACAATTGAAATATTTGAATGAGGTGACAACCTCGAATTAATTGGAACACAGACGAATCTCCTGAGATTTCTTGAGCACACCGGAAGGATAAACTGGCGAGAGGCGAACGAGCAGGGAAAACACTTTAACCAAGGAAAAGAATGTGATCAACCCGAAAAACTTGAATTGAGTGCACCGGGAAGAAGAAAGGGATGAAGAATGACGAACGAGACGAGAATTCACCGGATGAAATGATTGAGGGAAGACTGAAGAGACTCTGTACGAATGATATAGATGGTCGAAGAGATTCATACTCCGGAAAGAAGAGGGTGGGAGGCGGAAAACAAAGGCAACTTGCAAGGGAAACCCGCGAATATCTTGAAGAGAAAACACGGTTGAAGAAAGCAAAGGCTTCACACGAGTAGGATGGATACTCGATTACGGACTCCGGATTCGAGAAGATGAAGGGAGGGTGGGTGGGAAAAGAAAACAACTGGGGATTGAACTCAAAGATGAAGAGGCTCGAGTCAACTTGACGAAAAATGCACCGGATGAAAAGAGCTGAGGAACAACGATCGAAAGACCAACTGCGTGAACCTAAAGAAAAATTTGAAGGGGAAGAGGAGTAACTCAAAACACCTACGTCAAGATTCCTTACCAGAGCGACGAAGGGACCGAGGAGTAAAAAAATTCCTACTCTCGATATAACTAGACTCAAAACAGTTTTTTCTAGACTCAACAACGGCCAAACTACACGATCAATCAAGGGG
>JAHIAM010001798.1:0-71728 GCA_021605205.1 Aegilops longissima
TTTGAAACCAAGGCAAGCTCAAGGACCAAATTCCTCGTCAAGGAATTATTATATGCCTCGGACCGTCTATCGAATTTTGGCGAAGACTATGAGTCCTATCAAGACCCACGCTCAAATGATGAAGAAGTCGTTGGCATCATGAAGAATATGCTTTTCAACATCATCCATGGCGTTCCGTCAATTTCCATGATTTCTTCATGAGGACTCGGCTAACATTGCCATGTCACCTTTTGAGCTGAAGCCTTATGCACCTTGGATTATGAGATTCATCGGTCAAGATCTTCACTGAATTACAAAGTGATACTTTGAACCATTGCAGCTACTGCCCCGATTGAAGTCCTCAAGCGGCCAATTGCCTCGGTGATGAAAAGGAAAGGCTGCTGCTGTGATAGATGAAGGCATTCGTCCATTGGATGGACAGTTTTATAAGCGACATCTTACTCCACCAATGATGACTCGCCACATGACTCAACAGCAAATACCTCGATTAAGCATAGTCCTCAAGCTCACGCACCGGGGTGATGGTGATCGTGAGTTACTCCTCGGTCTTCATCGGAAGGTTGATCGCAATCACAAGTGGGTCAAGCGTCGGTTTGGTACTCTTCTTTACAACTGACCTCAACTCACAATGCAGTGAAGAAAAACCACTACTATCTTCATGAAACCTTCAAGCGCTCTGGGCTGTTCTTTCACATGTCTACAATGAAGAAGAACGCAATCAATGGGACTCAAGGAAGAATTTGGTGGTCGCACCTCCTCGAAGAAATTCAAGAAAGTCAAAGTTCCTTCCTTGGTGGCCAGCTCCTATTCTTCATCTCGCGACAACGATGAAAATGAAGATTTGGAAGACAACTGCTGCTGGTCCTACTTCAGCGAACAACCCGACAATCTTTGGCGCTCCGTCTTCAACGAAATTCTTCAAGGCGTTAGTCCTCGGTTTGATCCTTTTGGTCATTCGATGACAAAGGGAGAAATTTGAGTTAGTCTTCAAGCGGGTCTCGTTTTATCTATATACAATATTTTATTAAGTTACAACTCTCGTTCTTACGAAACCTTTTATTGGATCGAGTTGTAATCTTAAACCCGATGGTGCTTTGATACTTTTGATGCATTATGCTTTTGCTCTATGCTCGATTACGATAGTGTTGATATGCTCGATATTTGTTATGCTCGATCCTCATGAGCTCGTTGAAAATCTTCAAATCAATTTGGGATCGATACTCATGAAGAGTTTCAAATTCCTCATCGCATTGGGCTCGATACTCTTTATGCATTATTTTGCATGCTCGCATATCATCAAGCACCATATTTCATCATGCATTTCAAATTCCTCATATTATATGTCAAATCGTGTATGAATTACAAGATATAGGGGAGATCTCCATGATTCAATTCTTCAAATGTGCATTGCCTCAAAAGCAAATTCCTCACTATGCACATCTTCAGGGGGAGTTCTTCTATATCTTGCAATCAAAATCCTCATTATCAGTATTTACACTTCATATGTTTATCCCCGTTGAAAACTTAACCTGTATTGTCATCAATCACCAAAAAGGGGGAGATTGTAAGTGCATCTAGTGCCCTTAGTGATTTTGGTGTATTGAAGACTTATAGGTTAAGTAACTATCGTTTGTAAGTGTACACAGGTCTATAAGTCTATGAGGAGTTTGATATTCTGAGAAAATCGACCCTAAAATGAATTTCTTCATTGAAGAATTTGATATTACGAAGACTTTGAAAGTGAAGAAATTGGTGTGATTACGAAGACTTGGTAATCGCTTGAGGAATATGAAGCGTGAAGACTTTTGTTTTCGTAGTTTCATTTTCTCTTTCTTGAGTCATAGGAAACACCGTCTTTGTTAAAGGGGTGAGAAATACTAAGGAAAAATTTCCATTTGATGCTCAACTCAAAATCCTACACCTACCAATCCCTTGAGTGAAGCTTTTGGAAATCTCATACGATTCAGTCAATTTCTTGATGTGAGAGGCAAGCTCTTACAGTCCTTGAGAATTTATTCGGCGAGGAGTTAAAATTCGCCGGTCTGAATTGCCTACGATGAGAACATGATATACGAGAATTTGATGTTCAAAATTCCGACCGTTCTTTGTCTCTTGCTTGACTGTCCCAAATATCTTATCCACCTAACGGTCATATCATTGAAGGGCATTTATGTCTTATCATGTCGGGCTGCTCCCTAGGCTATAAATAGCCGCCCCCTACAACCACTAGTTGGTTGGCTGCTCCGAGAGAACTTGACACTTGTCATTTGAGAGCAACCCATCCTCTGAGGACTTTGAGCGAAAATCATCAAGTGAGGAAAAACCCAAAGTGAGGAAAAACCCAAAAACCAAACCCCAACAAACCCAAAGTGATTGAGCATCACTGAAGAAATTGATCCCGCGTGGATCCGACGCTTTTTACCTTTGAAGACTGTGCTTCTTCCAGACGGTTAGGCGTCAAGGTCTAGAAACATCAAGAGGAATTGTGGATCGCCGAGTGACCAAGTATGTGAAGGTTTGGAAGTCGCTGAAGACTTACCACGAGTGATTGGGCGAGTCTGCGTGACCTTAGTTCAAGGAGAATCTGGTGAGGACTTGGTGTCTGAGCTGCGTGCTTTCGATGGTGGGTGTCCGGGACTGCGTGTCCTCGAGTTTAAATACTCAGCCGCTCCAACAGACGTACAAGCTGAGACAGCAGTTGGAACTGGTCTACAAATCATTGTCTTCACCAACCTAACTGGTTCTATTTCCTCAACCCTTTCATTTCCTCATTCTTGTGTTGAGTGTTTGTTCATATCTGTGTTTGAAGACTTTGGTGAAGACTTTCTCAATTTCCTCAGTTCAATTTCTTGATCTGTTTATCTTCATCTTGTGTTATCCTGTGATTCGCTTTACGTACTCTGTGATTGTCTTCATTTCATCATGATGACTATGCTTGTAATCTGCTATGTTTACTTCTGAGTACTTATTCCGCTGCATGTATTTCTTTGCTAAGGAATTTCCTCACCAGCAAATTCCTCAGTGAAGAATTTGTAAAATTCATAAAAATCGCCTATTCACCCCCCCTCTAGTCGATATAACGCACTTTCAGACCAGGACGGGACTAAGGAGTGAGGGGCTAAGTGACAAGTTAAGCTCTTGAGTTGCGATGCTCAGATGTCCCCCTTGACGTTCAAACGAATTTTCATACCTTGGCTCCGCTTTCGGGGAGGCCTTGACGACCAGGTCAGGGACCTGGCTGGGTGGCGTCACGTTGAGGCGTGGCGGGCACAGCCCGTGTCCAGCCCCTCACGCGGCACTCCCGAGGGAGGCGTTGCGATGGCGCCGGACCTTGAGCTCACAGGCTCCGTGAGGTTGATCTGGTTGTGAGCCGCCCTCGGTTATTTATCACCAGTAGCAGACATAAGCGCTTCCGTGTGTGTGCAGGCATAGCGCTCCTCGGCGGTGTTGTCAGCCAGCCACAGACATGGTGCTTCAATAGTGCGTGGGAGGGCTCCCCCCGGGAGAGCCCAGGCGTGTACATCCTCGCCACGACACGTGGCGGCGCAGTAGGGCTAGGAGAGGTGTGTCAGGCACCCGTGAGCCAGTTGCCAGGACTCATGAGGCCCTACCTCGAGGCGGGTTGCGCCTGGCTCTGGGCCTTTATCAATGGTGTGTTCCTGTAGGGTGGTTAGAATGCAAATGCTCTACATCCTCAGGTCCCAGCCCTCGAGCGGGCTCAGCCGCCGCTGGTATGACAGGTCGCGACGTCGTGGGTCAAGGCTAGGGGGTGAGGGCTGGAGAGCCAGTAAGAGCCCATGAGTCGCGATGCTCAGGTACCCCTCCCTTTTATAGTGCAAGCGCTTTGCATTAGGGCGGAGAGGTCCGCGACAGGTAGTAGGCAATAATTACATGAATCAGGTTAAGCATGGAGGAGCAAATCCATTTAGATAGGTGCGGAGAAAGCACCTGCATGCCACTTGGGTGCAGCCCGAGCAGCTTGGGGATAATGCAGCCGAGGCGCCCCAACAAGGTAAGTAAAGAACATAAGAAAAGCGGATACATGCCGTGGGGAGCGGACACAGCGGCACTGGGAATGATGCAGCCGAAGGCCGCTCCTAGCTGAAAACGGAACTTGGGAAGGTGTCACCTGATATAGTCGGAGATGGCGGGATGTTGAGGTAGTGGATGACACGTGATGAGGAAGCCGACCCTCACGAGTCCTCCGGACCTGGAGCCTCGGGAGGCTCCGGGGGCACGGGGGGTTCCTCGAGAGCCATCTCCATCTCTGCCAGGACCGCGCGCTGCTTGACCTCCTGAGCCTCCAGAGCGCACCTCAGCAGGCGCTGATGGGCGGCAACCGCGTTCGGCAGTCTGAAGGCATCTGAGCGTAGCTATGAGGTGGACCCTCATAGCGCCCAGCGTGAGGCCATAGGCGCCCATGAGACGCGGCCCGGTTGAGCCCTGGTATGTCGATGCAGACTCGTAGCCCAACATCCTCGCCTGGATGTGGGGCCACGGCGGGCAAGCAGCGACAGCCGTGCATGACTCTTGACTCCTGTAGCTGCTAGATGTTCCTCGTGATGAACTCCTGAGGGTTTGGAATGGTGGAAAGTTGCACGGCAATATATCTCGGAATGGCTATGGAAATGCCATAATAGGTAGGTATGGTGGCTGTTTTGAGGAAGATATAGGGAGGTTTATGTGTGATAGGCGTATCGTATCACGGGGTTTGGATGCACCGTGAAGTTTGCACCAACTCTCAAGGTGAGAAAGGGCAATGCAGTGCGAAGAGACTAGCAAAGGCGGAAAGGTAAAAGTCGTATAACCCATGGACTCAACATTAGTCAAAAGAACTCATATACTTATTGCAAAATTTAGAAGTCATCAAAAATCAAGTACTACGCATGCTCCTAGGGGATAGATTGGTAGGAAAAGGCCATCGCTCGTCCCGACCGCCACTCATAAGGATGCACAAGCCAAGTACACTTCATGTTTCAAATTTGTTACACAACTTTAACCATACGTGCATGCTACGGGTTTGCTAACTTCAACACAAGAATTCTTTAAATTCATAATCACCCAACTAGCATGACTTTAATATCACTACCTCCATATCTCAAAACAATTATCAAGTATCAAGTTGATCATAGCATCCAATTCACTTCCTATGATAGTTTTATTATACCCAACTTGGATGTTCATCATTATAGGACCAACTTTATGACCATAGCAAATACCATGCTGTTCTAAAAGACTCTCAAAATAATATAAGTGAATCATGAGAGACTAACAATTTCTTCAAAATTAAGACACCACCGTGCTCTAAAAGATATAAGTGAAGCACTAGAGCAAAATTATCAAGCTCAAAATATATAAGTGAAGCACATAGAGTATTCTAGCAAATTCTAATCAAATAGGCTTCTCCCAAAAGGTGTGTACAGGAAGGATGATTGTGGTAAACTAAAAGCAAAGACTAATATAATACCACGGCGCTCCAAGCAAAACACTTATCATGTGGTGAATAAAAATATAGCTCAAGTAAAGTTACCAATGAGCGAAGGCGAAAGAGGATGCCTTCCGGGGCATCCCCAAGCTTAAGATTTTGGCTATTCTTGAATATCTTGGGATGCCTTGGGCATCCCCAAGCAAACTCTTGCCACCCTTTATTCCATAGTCCATAAAAGCTTTACCCAAAACTTGAAAACTTCACAACACAAAACTCAACAGAAATCTCGTAAGCTCCGTTAGTGAAAGAAAACAAAACCACCACATAATTTACTGCAATGAACTCATTATTTATTTAATTTGGTGTTAAATCTACTGTATTCCAACTTATCTATGGATTATAAACTATTTTATTGGCCATAGATTCATCAAAATAAGCGAACAACACATGAAAAACAGAATCTGTCAAAAACAGAACAGTCTGAAGTAATCTGTAACTAACGCAAACTTCTGTAACTCAAAATTTTAGCCAAAATAGGAAGACCTAGGCAATTTTATTATTGATACGAAGCAATTGGAATCACTATTTTATCACGTTCTGGTGATTTGTAACAATTATTTTTGTGAGCCAAAAGTTTCTGGAAATTACAGCAAGATCAAATAACTATCATCCAAGAAGATCCTATAGGTTTAACTTGGCACAAACACTAATTAAAAGATAAAACCACATCTAAAAAGAGGGTAGATGGATTATTTATTCAACGACAGAAAGGAAATAAATTGGGTTGTCTCCCAACAAGCGCTTTTCTTTAAAGCCTTATAGCTAGGCATTGAGATTTCAATGATGCTCACATGAAAGACAAAATTGAAGCACAAAGAGAGCATCATAAAACACGTGACAAACACATCTAAGTCTAACATACTTCCTATTCATAGGCATATTATAAGCAAACAAATTTGCAAGGCAAGCAAAAACTAGTATCATAAGGAAGAAGAAAGAGACAATAGCAATCTCAACATGACGAGAGGTAATTTAATAAGATAAAAATTTCTCGACCATATTTTCCTCTCTCATAATAATTACATGTAGGATCATAGGCAAATTCAACAAAATAGCTATAACAAAACATATTTTCAACATGATCCACATGCATGCAAAGTTTATACTCTTCCAAGATAGTGGGATTAACATTAACTAAAGTCATGACCTTTCCGAACCCACTTTTATCAAAAATATCATAAGATTGAACATACTCCAAATATGTGGGATCTAAAGTTGACACCCTTCAAACCCACTTTCAATATTATTGCAAAAACTATTATCAATCTCATATTCATCATGGGGCTTAAATAAATTTTCAAGGTTATAAGAAGAATCACCCCAATCATGATCATTGAAACAAGTAGTAGACATAGCAAAACAAGCATCCCCAAGCTCAGGGTTTTGCATATTATTAGCACAATTGACATCAAGAGAATTTATAGGAAAATCATTGCAATCATGCTTTTTATTCTAGAAGTTATTGTGAATCTCTTCATGAATTTCTTCATCGTAATTTTCAGATTCACGAATTTCAAGCAAAACTTCATAAAGATAATCTAGTGCACAAAACTCACTAGCAATTGGTTCAACATAATTGGATCTCTTAAAAATATTAGCAAGTGGATGAGGATCCATAGATCTTAGGTTCTCTGTTTAGCAATAAATAAGCATCTATTCCAACCAAACGAGCAAACGAAAGGGCAAGCGAAAGAGAGGAGGAGATTGGGAAAGAGAGGGCGAATAAAACGGCAAGGGTGAAGTGGGGGAGAGGAAAACGAGAGGCAAATGGAAAATAATGTAAATGTGAGGGAGATGGGTTTGTGATGGGTAATTGGTATGTCTTGACTTGAGCGAAGACCTCCCCGGCAACAGCTCCAGAAATCCTTCTTGCTACGTCTTGAGCCTGCGTTGGTTTTCCTCGAAGAGGAGAGGGTGACGCAGCAAGTGTAGCGTAAGTATTTCCCTCAGTTTTGAGAACCAAGGTATCAATCGATAGGAGGCTCCTCAAAAGTCCACGCACCTACACAAACAAGCGAGAACTCGCAACAACGCAATAAAGGGGTTGTCAATCCCTTCACGACCACTTGCGAAAGTGAGATCTAATAAAGATAGTATGATAAGATAAATATATTTTGGTATTTTATGATATAGATGCAAAAATAACGATGCAAATAAAAGTAGATTGAAAGCAAATATGATAAGAGATAGACCGGGGCCATAGGTTTCACTAGTGGCTTCTCTCAAGATAGCATAAGTATTACGGTGGGTGAACAAATTCTTGTCGAGCAATTGATAGAAAAGCGCATAGTTATGAGATTATCTAGGCATGATCATGTATATAGGCATCACGTCCATAACAAGTAGACCGACTCTGCTGCATCTACTACTATTACTCCACACATGGACCGCTATCCGGCATGCATCTAGAGTATTAAGTTCATAAGAACAGAGTAACACATTAAGCAAGATGACATGATGTGAGGATACATTCATGCAATATGATATAAACCCCATCTTGTTATCCTCGATGGCAACAATACAATCTGGCCTTACAACCCTTTACATCACTTGGTAAGGACAACGCAAGATTGAACCCAAAGCTAAGCACTTCTCCCATGGCAAGAAAGACCAATCTAGTAGGCCAAACTAAGCGATAATTGAAGAGACTTGCAAAGATAACTCAATCATACATAAAAGAATTCAGAGAAGATTCAAATATTATTTATAGATAAACTTGATCATAAACCCACAATTCATCGGATCTCGACAAACACACATAAAAAGAGATTACATCGAATAGATCTCCACAAGAGAGGGAACATTGTATTGAGATCCAAAAAGAAGAAGCCATCTAGCTAATAACTATGGACCCGTGGGTCTGTGGTAAACTACTCACAACTCATCGGAGGGCAAGGATGTTGATGTAGAAGCCCTCCGTGGTTGATTCCACCTCCGGTGAGTGCGGCGAAGGCTCAAGATGGGATCTCACGGATCTGAAGGTTCTGGCGGTGGAAATTGTGTTTCGTGGTGCCCCGGATGTTTTCGTGAGTGCGTGGGTATATATAGGAGGAAGAAATGCGTCGGTGGCATGGGGGCCACGAGACAGTAGCGCCCTATAGGGGGGCTTCCTATCTCGTGGCTTCCTCAAGCTTCTTGACTTGCACTCCAAGTCCTCTGGATCACGTTAGTTCAAAAATCACGCTCTGAAGGTTTCATTCCGTTTGGACTCCGTTTGATATTCCTTTTCTTGAAATCTGAAATAGGCAAAAACAACAGCAATATGGGTTGGGCCTCCGGTTAGTAGGTTAGTCCCAAAAATGATATAAATGTGTAAAATAAAGCCCATAAACATCCAAAAGGGGTAATATAATAGCATGGAACAATCAAAAATTATAGATACGTTGGAGACGTATCAGGCGTGCCTTCCTATGCGACAGAGGGTGGCGCCCCTTGAACGGGCACGGGTCATGTTGCCACGCCTCCGGATGTGCCTTCCCCGCGAGGGCTTGGACCAGGCGAAGTCTTCTTCTTCTTAGGGATCGCCTCGGGAAGTCTCCCGCTCCTGTGATCTGGGTCTTCGATTGTTGTGGCTTGGAAGGCGCGCTCAAGAGAGCACACTGCATCCCTTTCCTCACAAGGCACCGTGATGACTCCTCCGCTTCCTGGCATCTTGAGGACATTGTAGCCATGGTGAGTCACCGCCATGAACTTGGCCAAAGCTGGGTACCCGAGGATGGCATTGTATGGCAGGCGAATGTGGGCGACATCGAAGTCGATGAGCTCGGTGCGGTATTTGTTGCGCTGTCCGAAGGTGACGGGAAGGTGAACTTGCCCTATCGGGACGGTGGAGCCATCGGTGACTCCTGACAAAGGCTTGGTCGAGTGAAGCTGATCGTATGGCACTTGAAGATCGTTGAATGTCTCGACAGATAGGACGTTGAGTCCTGCTCCGCCGTCGATGAGGGTCCTGGTGACTTGCACGTTGCTGGCGACTGGTGAGCAAATCATGGGGAGGACTCCGGTCGTTGCCGCGCACTTGAGCTGATCCGCTGAGCTGAATGTGATAGCGCACGACGACCACGAGAGGCGTGTGGCCTCGGCAGGGAGGACTGCATTCACCTCGCGAGCAAACTGCTTGAAGATCTTGTTGAGAGGGTGGGGCTGGCGCCACCAGGATGTAGCGATCGCGTGCGGCTCCTGAAGCCCCAGCCCCTCGTCGATGATGGTCTTCATACCTCCTTGGCGGCTGCGGCGGAGGTGGGAGCCCTGCGTTGCCTTGAGGCGGTCCTCACGAGGCTGGTCCCTCAACCTCCCTCCGAGGCTAGTCCTGCCAGCGGTCTCGCGAGTCATCACGCCATCCTTGGCGAGGCCACAGTCTTCCCGGCGTCTCGCCTCTTCCTCCTCCTCGGCCGTAGCCCGATCATTGCGCTCGGGCGTCGGCCGTCATGCTCTCGCCGCAGTCTGAGCTCCTGGCATTCGTTGGTGTTGTGGGTGTGGAGGTCATGGTATCGCACTCTGGGATGCCTTTGGATGACTCGGGCTGATCCTGCCTCGCTTGGTGTCTGGTTCTGCCACGAGCATGGCAGCCCCCTTGCACTTCATGTCCTTGACCTTGGGTTTCTTCTCTTCGGATCGGCGGCGGAGGCTCGAGGAGGGAGGCGCCCTTCCTCGGCCTGGCGTGTTGGTGTAAGTTGAACAGCTCGGGGATGTGCACAAGTCTTCATGCATTGCTAGCTCCTCCTTCATCTTGGCGTCACGCCTGGCATCGGAGAAGGTTGAGATGATGGCTTCCTCGATCACCACAGGGATCTTGGTAGGCGTTGTTGAAGCGCTGGATGTACTTCTGTAGGGTCTCTCCTAGCTGCTGCTTGATGCGGCGCATGTCGCTCACGGTCGGAGGCCGATCGCGAGTGCCTTGGAAGTTGGCGATGAAGCGGGTGCGCATCTCGTCCCAGGAGGAGATCGTGCCGGGAGCCAGGTTCAGGAGCTAGGTTCGGGCTCCGTCCTTGAGCGCCAAGGGGAACCAATTCGCCATGACCTTTTCATCACCGTTGGCGGCTTCGATGCCTAGCTCGTAGAGATGAAGGAACTCCACGGGGTCGGCGGTGCCGTCGTAGTGAGAGCAGGTCTGGCTTGAAATTGCGGGCCATGCGACCTTTGCATAGCTTCGGCGGTGAAGATCGACGACTGCGTGTAGCCAGGGCTCTCTGCGATCTGAGCTTTCTCTCGTGGATTCCAGCGCCCGCTGCACTGGAGCAGCAGCAGGGTCTTAATGATGGCGCTGGAAGCGCGATCGTGGCGCTCAGTCTTTGGGAGCCGCGAGCACCTTCTTGGGGACGAGGATCTCTGGCAGCTCCTTTCTTCTTCTTGTGAGCGCCCGAGCGGAGGTCTCGACTTCGGGGCCCAGCGCCTTGGAGCAGGCGCCTTCATGGGGAGGAGGTGGCGGGGGCACCTCCGGCTCCCTGCCTCCAGCGGGGTGAAGGGTGAGGCAGCGAGAGGGGCGGCGCAGGAGCCCCTGCAGCGCAGACGAGCTCGGCGGCAGTCGAGCCACTCCTCGTGAAGCGTCGTCGTAAGGCGGTAGTGCAGGAGCTCGTTCGCGCGATGAGTCGGCTCGAGCCTCCATGGGGCCTTGATCTGTGTGGGACAAAAAACCAGCCAGGCGGCGAAGGAGTAGCGGTGCGGCCTTCTCGCCTCACCGATGGATGCTGGGACGAGGCCTGCTACTCGTTCCCCGCCGGGCCGGTGGCGGCGTTAGCGGCAAGCGGCGAGAGCAGCAGGGGTGTCCCCGGCGAAACCGTCTGGCGACTTCAGCGAGGCGAGCAGCCCGGCGCTTCAGCCGAGCTCGGCGGCGTCGGCCATGAACGATGGAAGATCCGCGACCAGCGGAAGAAAATTCAGCGCACCTACAGCGCGCCAAATGTCGGTTCGGGTTCCGGCAGACCCTTGAGTTCGAACTACAGGGTGCGCGCGGAGATCTTTCGCTACCAGCTCACGGGTTAATGGTTATGAGGGATCTAAACTAGGAACGATGAACAGCGCAAGAGACACAAGGTTTATACTGGTTCGGGCCACCGTTGTGGTGTAATACCCTACTCCAGTGTGTGGTGTGGTGGATTGCCTCCGGGGCTGATGAAGATCAGTACAAAGAAAGAACAGCCTCGCGAGGGGCTGTTCTTGAGCTGGTGCGATGGACTGCTTGGGTGAGTCCAGTCGCTTCTCTCTCTCTCTCTCTCTCTGGTAAGTTTGACCCCCTTTTTTCTAGTAGGTTCGACCTATTTATAGAGGGAGGCCCTGGGCCTCTTCCCAAATAATGAGCGGGAAGGGTGCCAACAATTGGCCATTTTGAAGGGAACATCTAGTACACTTATCTGACTAAAGTTGGTCTTGGCTGCCAAAGGCTCGGCGGTGGCGCCGTCACAGGCTCCACGATGACCTCCAAATCCTGCCGCTCTGCTGGTCTTGGTCTTGTTGCACGAAGCGGTAACCTTTGCACGATGCCTTGGCCTGTGCTTGCCTCCTTTGCACCAAGGGGAAGCGAGGACACTGCTGAGTTTGGAGCCCTTGATCTCGTCGTCATGGCTTGCGTCATGGGGCACCCTCGTGAGGTACCCTGCCTTGATCTCTCCGCCTCCTCGTGAGCACACTGTGAGGCTGCTCTGAGGAAGGTTCTGTCATCCGCCCTTGCAATCTGGTCCCTCGCGAGGTCTTGAGCTTGGTGATGAGGCTGGGCCGCCTGGGCCCCAGCAGGCGGCGCCACAGGCCGCATGCAGGAAAGTCAGGGACCCCATTCCCGAACACCGCGGAGGTGGCAAAGCGCACAGTGCGCCTAAGCGCTTTTTGAACTCGATAGCAATGGAATCTTAAATTAGAACAGTTGTTCTTGAGGTTTGAGCACTTGTTCTACATGAGCGGAGTCTGATAAGGCCTTAAGAATAAAATACTTAGAAAATGAGCTCATAGACCTTACCACATTCTTGGTTGGGACGATCTGAACAATGCGTTCCCGATCATCGTCCGATAAATGTGTCTCGGGAGAGCGTAAAGGAATTTGATGAGTTTCTTTGCGGTGAAATACGTTTTCTTGAGTAATACCGATCTGCCACCAAGCATTCTTGAAGATAGCAGAGGTATTAGCACAGGTTACCTCATCCGAGTTTCCAAATTGGTCCTTCTCTATAGGGAAAAATGGGAAAATTTCTTGTATTATAACCATCATGGAGGTAGGATGTATGGGAATGAAGCAAGAATTGCCATGAATAACATTACTTACACATAACTCCTGGACAAACACACTGGCTGGCATTTTCCTTCATCTTGATATAATATTTCCAAGATGGGAAGATCGCTTTTATACGGTTTTACAACATCAAATCGATAGATGCTAAACTTCTGTTGGCTGGTTGTGCTTCCTCCACAGGAATAGGCGTACTAGCTGGTGGAGTTAGGGTTCGCCGTGATAATCTGGCCCTTTGAGCCTTTGGAGCTGCCTTACTAACTGCTCTTGTTTGGGAGCTCTGTGGTGGAGATGGTCTTGTGTCAGCAGGAGGCTGGGTTACTATCGGCTGGGGTTGGGGTTAGATTGGGTGAAGCTGGTTCTCTGTCCATCATGATGAGGTACAATCTGCGAGAGTTTGGGTTATGTGTCGTAGGGCTGGTTCTTGTGCATGTACAAGCTGGGTGCTATCTCCACCAAGAGGTAGCACTGTTTTATTGAAGACCGTGCTTTTATTCCGCTGAATGGCATCACCGCTCCAATTCAAATGGCTGATAAACAGGAAACATAGTTGAATGTCTGAGACATTGTATGAGAGACAGATGCAATAGATAGTGTGGAAAAAGAGGGCATGAAATAGTTGACATGTATATTGTTTAACTAAAACGGATAGCATGACATAATTTCACATATATGATGTCTATCTAAGCTGGATAGCATAGCATAACATAATTCAAAGACATGATGAATAACTAAACAGGATCGCATGACATAATTCACCTACATGTTATCTAAGTAATCAGGATCGCATCATTTATTCACATATGTGATTTATATGCTAAACAGAGGGCATTTGATATGATGTTTGAACTAAGAACATGGTGTTGAATATTGTGTATATGATGTCTAAACTATGAAATGCAAGACACCGTATGCATGATATGAGCGATATAACCAGTGCCAAGTTAGAGCATACACCTCGGTGGGGGAATAGGACTGGTCATCTGTCTCGAATCCATCTACGAGGAGCTATCGGGACAACAAGAGATCTGCTTGACGGTAGCTATGCTGCTCTGAAGGCCTTGTTTTCACTCCATATTTTCCATCTCCCACCCAAATGGCTGTTTCACAGGAAGAGTAGTTTAATGTACAAACATTGTCGACAAATGGAAATGTAATGAAGAAAAGGATGGGCAAGATATCATTCAAATATATGATGCACTGGTTAAACAGGATGGCATTGCACATTTCACATATATTATGGCTGGCTAAAAGACATGAGACGCATAATTCCCATATATGATATAGAAACTAAACAGGTGGCATTCAGAACATGTCTAAACTAAGCGGATGACATATATGATGTCAAAAGTAGGCCTGCAAGGCAACATATGCATGATATGACTAACATCATCATGCCAAGGTGAAACAAACACCTTGGGGGTAAATAGGAGTGGTCGTGGCGTCAGATCCGCCTCAAAACAGATATCTTCCTCTGGATTACAATCGGAGAGGGGTGGGAGGGTTTGCCATTGAACCCACCATGGGCGATGTCGCATGACATTGTATTGCAGCATAAAACTCCTCTCTTTTTCTCTACATGTTCAGCATATTTGTGTACAATATCGACATGCATACGAAAAAATATGGTGAGATTATGTAAGGAGAGCATGTAGAAATTTAGAGTGATGGTAACAACTAGTGGATCGGCGTTTTCCGTTGAACCAAAATAGCCCTAATGGATCGGCGTGAATGTATAGTAATAAGTGATGCAACAAGTGTACAACCTCTTTGCCGTAGCCGTGTCGACCTCAGCATCATTGGGTTGGTCGCTGAAGCAGTTGAGGCAGAGGTGGCTGTCGGAGGTGTGGAGGATGATCTGAGGAATCTGTAGATGGCGTCCCCAGGGCACTACTCTATTGTGATGGATCGTTTTGTCGTTGGAGCAGCTCTGGTGAGCCGTAAGACGTCAAGGCTGAAGCAGCACAAGACAGACATTGTCAATCTCAAGTGGGATTCTAATAGCATCTCCAATAGATGATGTAAAATGGATGTAAAATTAACATCACCAAAAACCACCTGACTACAACAGATGAGGTAAAAACTGTTGACTCTAAAATTAGCTTGTCAAAACTGTAATTGTTGTGGAATCTGAATACTCTTGTCGAAACTGAGCATAATGGTAGCGAGAGGCACTTGACATGTAGTTTAGGGAGGGCTGCAGTTCATATTCAACCTGCACCCCCTGAGCCGCCCAGCCACCACCGGCCGAACCGGCCCAGCGCCCGCCTCGCCGCCCGAAACAACTTCGCCACTTGCTGCCCGGCCAGCCCTCTAGCCCCTGCCCCCACCTAAACCCTAAGATAGATAGTGGGGTACCTCTCCAGTGAGCCCCGTCCCGCTGTGGGTGGTTCTTCCTTAACTCCGTGAGCCCCCCCAACCCCAAAAATCGTGACCCAAAAGTCGATTCGGTCGTGAAGTGTGGCTTAATCGGGCGGAGGAGCAACCTGGCGAGCGGGGAGGCAGCAACAGCAGCTGGGCGGCGGCGACCGGCGAGCGGAGAAGCAGCAGCAAGCGAGCAAGCGGCGAGCCGGAGCAGCAGCAGATCCAGCTGGTATGGCTGCCGCCGCCGAAGAGCCTCTCTTTGGGGGAAGCCGCCTTGGAGATGTCGCCCATGGCGCCGGCTTCAAGGTAGCAGCTCCATGGGGGTGCGGGATGGAGCACCGTCGGCGCCGGGAGGTCGAGTTAAGGAGAAGGTGCGATCGATGAGTGTACAACCTCTTTGGTGGCGCGAGTAGGCCTCGCCACCGTCCAGAAGTCGGTGAGGATGCTGCGGTTCGGTGGAGCAACAAGGTGGCGCTGTGGGGATGGAGTAGCGCGATAGGCGAAGCGTCGTCGGAGCAACTCCTTGGAGGTGGAGGGCAGGCGGCTGAACGGCGGAGACGGCGAGATGGACGACGGATCCTCATGCGGGGAGGTGGGCGAGGGGCGTCGAGCTGTTGTGGTGGGCGACATCGTCGGGGAAAAACTCCGGCTGAGTAGCTGTCGGCGTTACAGAGCAGGGGTCCCCAGACTTGCACTGCGGCTGCGGCGTGGCTCAAGGAGGCCAGGACAGCCCATTTTCATCAGCAAGCTCAAGACCCTCGCGAGGGCCAAGCCTCATGAGGCGGGACGACAAGAGCTTCCTCGGGCATGGCCTCGTCAGGCTGGCTCATGAGGAGGCCGAGAGTTCAAGGCAGGGTACCTCGCGAGGTGCTGTGGCATAAGCCATGGCGACCAAGAGGCGCCCGATCGAGGCGCCAGCCAGCATAGCGTCCTCCTTCCTCTTTGGTGCAAAGGGAGCAAGCGTGGCGAGAGCATCAAGCAAAGGCATCCGTTTGATTGCAACAAGACCAAGACCAGCCCCAATGGCTGGAAGGAGTCATCGTGGAGCCCAAGCGAGGCGTCATCACGAGCCTTTGGCGAGGACCAACTTTAGTCGAGGATAAGTGTACCGCTGTTCCCCTTCAAAATGGCCAATTGTTGGCGCCCTTCCGCTCAATATTTGGGAAGAGGCCGAGGCCTTCGCCTATAAATAGGAGTAGCCACCCACAGGGTAGAGGATCCGCCCGGGATGAGACGGAATCCTCATCAAGAAATCAGTAGCTAAACAGCTGAACACCAGCTAGCAGTTCATCACACCCGCCGAGAACAGACCCTCATGAGGCTGTTCTTCCTTATCTTATTCTTCATCAGCCCAAGAGGCAATCCACCACACCACACACTAGAGTAGGGTATTACACCTAGCGGTGGCCCGAACTAGTATAAACCTTGTGTCTCTTGTGCTGTTCTGTTTAGTAGTTTAGGTCCCAGCGATTGGCGAGTGCGAGGCGGTGGAGGATTGGATCTCCACGCGCACCCAGTGTTCGAACCTCAAGGTCTGCGGAACCGAAATCCGACATTTAGCGCGCCCGGTAAGTGCGCCAGAATCCTATCTGCCACCCGTGTCCCATCGCATCGTCATCACCATGCCGGTGACCGGCGGGCAACCAGATCCTTGGGTGGCGTGGCCCGCCCGCGAAACCGCTTCGCCTCGGCGACCCGTACCCAGGCAGCTCGCGGTCCTGAGGCGCTGCGGGCATGAAGCGTCTGAGCGAGCCGGCGGCTCTCACGCGCGGCGGCGGCGCGATCGGCAGCGAGGACTCCAATCGCGCTGCGACCACGTCACGTTCACCCGCCGGGAGCGGCGAACTCAAGGGCGCTCACGGTGGCCGAGCTGCTGCAGTGCGAGCTCTTGGAAGCGGCATGACGTCTTCTTTGGGTGAGTGGCGGAGCTCTGGGCTTCTCCGCCTCGAGGCTCACCCCTTACGCACCCAGCTTCCGGCTCGGGCCAGGCGGCCCGCCGCAGGGGCTCCCAGCGTGCCGCGGGCTCCAGCTTCTCCAACACCGGTGGCTGTCGGCCACCGGGCGGGCGGCGAGGTTGCCCCGCCCCGCCCGCGGAGAAGAGACTCGGCGTAACCCACGGCCCGGGTGGACGCGCACCGCCACCCATGATGGGCGCATCAAGCAGGGGCCGCGCCAGCACGCTCAGCACTCTGGCATGGCCTTGGGATGGCGGCGCGGAAGAATATGTGCCCCACATGATGGACCAAGGGCACCGCATGAGAGAGAACAAGGCTCGCTCCTCAGCCCGAGTGGGGATGGCGCCGAAGCCGAGCTCTTCCGGGAGCCTCGAGGCGGTCCCACAGGTCTGCTGAGGCGGCGATTATCAGTACCGCTACTTCCTCAAGAGCAAACATCGCTAACCATAGGTCGTGGGAGGTACAGGTCGCCTGGCAGCGGCTGCCCGCTCCGCGATCTCCTACCCCTCGGGAGGCGCGAGGAGGCTGCGGAGAGAGGCGGAGATCCGACATCACCACCTTGGCATTGAACAAGGCGTTCTCGGGAGGTAGGCCCTCTTACAGGGGAGGCGCCTCGGGGCCTGCCACAGTGGGGGACCCGTGGTCGTCGGGGAACATGGCGACCGCTCTACCCCATCGATTGCGTCCTGGTTTACTGGTAAGTCGTTGATGGCACTAGAGTGTGGCGCAAAGGCGGGGCCCTCGTCTGGCGATATGAAGCAAGGCGGTACACATGAAGAAGGCCTAGTGCTGCTGGCTTCGCCGCCCGTGACACTCTCACGTAATAATGAGTGGGGCTGTACATGCTCCGGAGTCTCGGGGTGCGGCCTCGGGCCACAGGGCTCCCTCCACGCCAGTGGCAGCACTTAGCTCAGCTGGTGAGAAAGCGTCAAGACTAGACTAGGTGCGGGCCAGCGGCTTTTCTTCTGCTTTCTTCGCCTTTCCATTTGATTGTCGCTTTCCCCGCCGGATTTAAGTTGGATTGAATTTGAGATTTGCGTGTGTTGGGGAAGGGTGCTTAGTCTCGTTCGAGCAAATCTCTCGCGTTTGATTTACCCTCCGCCTCAGCTGCCTCCCCTCGCGAGCCCCTCGCGAGCCAGGTGAGCCTAGCTTGCAGCAGCCCAGCCTGTCGCCGCCCGCGTCCTCTCGGAGGTTTTACAGCAGATCCTACGGATTCGATCGGGAGACACTCAGTTGCCGCAGCCTCCCACAGGCTATCTCGGGGCTCGTCTGAAACAAGGTAAACCAGCCAACCAACCACGTCGCAGCCAACCACTTGGCGGCGGGCGTATGGGCGATGTAACACCTGCTAATCTGATGAACACAAGTTTTACATGAGGGCTCCCCTCCCAAAATGCTCTCACAGCCATCAGGCCAAAACCTGAGTTCTATTCATGCGGGAGTAGCGAGCAGGGACAATACATAATCAGTCGGATAAATCCCCCAATCGTCCTCGGGAGCACCTCCCGATCCGTTCTTTGGCGTCGCTGGCCTCGCCGTCCTGTGTGCGTGGCCGTCGGCGGCGTCTGGAAGCCATCCACCGCGCCGCCCTCGCCGGCGGCCACGACCACGCCGTCGTTGTCGAAGCGAAGGCCGGGCGAAACATCCATTGTCTTCCACCGGTCGCCCGGTCGCCCGGACGGCTGGGGAAGCTGAAGGCGATAACAGCGTCAAAGTCGAGTGGGGTCCATGTCACAGAGATGGCTGAAGACACGAGAAAAGCGGCGCAAACAGCAGCGGCTCCTCTCCTCCACCAACCTATTGGCCCTGACCGTGGCGCCTCCAGCAGCGCCACCACGTCGGTGAAGAACTGAAAGGTTGCGGCGTGAATTAACGCGTGCGGCTTCGCCAACTGCCGCCTCGCAGATATTACCCAAAGGCTGCGTTGGCTCTTTCGGGCGTGGCGAGCATGGGGCGTGCTCATACTCGAGGATTGTCATTGGCGCATCTCGTCCGCGATAGCGGCGCGCAGCGGCCTCGGCCTCCTCCACCCTTGGCGAAGAAGGGCGCCTCGGCACGAGGTGGTTGACTCCCCTGCGCCACCTCGAGGCGGCCCGAAGAGCATCGGCCCCTAGCGTCGCCTCCTCCGGCAGCCCTCAAGGCAGCGATCCTGCCCTCGGCCTCGGCCTTGATCAACCCCAGCCTCTCCTCAAACTTCGCGCTCGAGATTGGCCTTGTCCTCACTCGGCGTCAGGCCTCCTCGGGCCTTGGGCTTCCCATGCAGCGACCTCATCCTCTGCCCGCGTCGCCAAGCGCTCCCTCGTCTCAAGCGCTCGTGCTGTAGCGTGCGTTAGCGGCTTCAGCGTCACGCGCCTCCTCACGCTTTGGAGCTCTGCCGGGTCGCGGAGGCCACCTTCATCGGCAGCGAGGCTGCCTCGCACAGCTCCACTGCTCCTCCAATGGTGACACGGGCCAGGAGTTCCGTGCCCGTTCCTCCGCCGCCTCTCGCCGCTGTTGCTTCCGGGCCTCCTCGGCGGCCGAAGCAGAACCTCGAGGAAGGCTGCCAGCGCCATGGCCTCTTCATCATCAAGATCGCGGTGGCGCGCAAAGGCGATAAGCGCCCTCCAGATCACGCCTCTCTGACGGCGCGGGCCCTCGGCCTCAAAGCGGCGCGTCTTCGTCGTGAGCTCTTCACCAAGAAGGCTCACCGCGTCGGCCGCCCTTGAAGAAATCCTTGGCGAAGGCGTGGCGCTCCCGAGCGCCTTCGTGCCGTCCTCCACCATCAACCGCCCAGGCGGGCCAGAACCCGCAATCAGCCTCCCCCTCCGGGCAGAGGCTGGGGGCTGGCACCCTCGACGGCAGACACGCCGCGCCCGAAGCCTAGCTGGAGCCAGCCCATCCCAGACGAGGCGCGAGGCGCCTCAGTAATCGCCGTCCACGACCAGGAGAAAGCCCACAGCAGGCTAGCTATGCCAGGAAGGCTCGCGAGGAAGGGTCATGGCCAGCGCATAGCCTGACGCGCCTCGGGGCCAGTCCACCTCCCGGTCACCCTCACCACAAGGGCTCCTTTGCTTGGAGCACTCAAGAGACGAGGGAGGCGAAGCCGAGGCGGCTCCTCACCCGTCTCCGTGAGCTCGGCAGGAAGGGAACTGCAGGGCAAGGATCAGTACAAGCAGAGAAGAATCGGGGGCTGGAGAAGGAGAAGGCACTCATTAGTGGCGAAGTACTTCCCTCAGCTTGATGGGAGCGACAAGGGTAATCATCGCCCAGGCCTCCCTTCTCTTAGGAGGGCCTCGAAGTTCAGCAAGCGACCCAAGATTTGGCGCGAGGGTCAGCTTCTGGCGAGGAGAAGCATCAAGGCGACCCTCGTCGAGGCGTCCGCTGGCAGCAGCGCTGCTGGTCGCCTCACCAAGAGAAGTAGCGAGGGGCCTCGGGGCTCCATCCATGGCTGCTGAGGCGGCAGCTGCCGCCCTCGGCAGCAGCGGCATGAGCCTCAGGATCTGCTCCCTCATGGCGTCGCTGGCGCTGTCACCCAGCGGGGTCCTTGACCTCTGGCGGCTCGTGCCTCCTGCTCCGCCACTTGAGGAGGAGCCGCCTTGGCCGACTCGAAGGTTGTCACCATCCTTTGGATTCTCGAGGCCCTGGAGACCAGCAGGCGCGGCCCCATTCATCGAAGATAGCATCTGGTTCACAAAATCACCCCGTTCTGGCGGAGGTATAGCAAAGGCCCCTCCATGCGGATGCCATCGGGGTTGGGGTGCATGATCGGGACCAGGAGCACTTTCCTTAGCGCTTCAGCGTCGGGTCTTCTTCTGAAGCCTCATCGATCACCGGGCTGAAGGCCCACATCCGGTGGGAATGGCATTGGAGAGAACAACGCAGCATCAGGAACTCCTTCACCAGCTTGAGGCGGCTGTCACGCCAAGCTTTCTCGAGAACTTCGAGCGGTGCAGGACAAAGATGAGCCGAGGGCTTGGCGTCTCTGGCCCCAGCCTGAATTAGGGACAGCGGCGAGGTTGGCTCCAATAGCAGGGGCTGGGCACCCCCATCCCGATACAACCACCTCTCGCGGAACTCAGCCCCAGGCGGAGGAGCTGAAGTCAATCCACTGAGGCCGCTGTCTCGGTAGCAATGACAAGCTCACGCCGCCGAGCATTGGGTGGGGTCGACAAAGCGCGAGAGAAGAAGTGGCGCAACAAGGCAACGAAGGAAGGATGCCCATCATTGCTTCTAAGCGAAGCGAACCGAGAGGAAGTGATGGACTCGGGACCCGGATGCATCATGTGGATCGATGGTGGGAAAACGGCATTGAAGAAATCGAAAGGGGAACCAGCCCGCCCACAGGCGTCGACAAAATACCGGACCTCGGTGACTATCACATCGGCGGAGAAGTGGGGCCTTGGGCGGCGATCGTCCTCCGCATTCGTTGAAGGTGGTGGCGAGCGAACTAACCTTGCCCAAGCCCTCTAGATTGAGTATGATCGGCGAATTCGACGGCGGAGGCCGCCCGGCGTCGGCGACAGCCGAGCACATGTTTCTTCCCTTTCCCTTCTTCGTGAACCATGGCGATTGAAAAGGGGAGGGAAAGATCGAGATTGGATTGACAATGGAAGCTGGAGTTCGAGAGGAGGAAGACAGGAGGCGCCGCGAGCAGCGAGAGAGAGCGGATGTGTGCAGCAGCGTGTCCGCCTAGCAAGGCATGAAATAAGAGGCGTGGGGGGGCAGTACGCCACGCCCAATCAACCGCCACCTTGGCGCCCAAAACCGCATGAGCTGTTAGGGCCCGTGGCGCTTTGCACTTGCCCTTCGCCTCTCTGCTCAGCCAAGTTGAGGCGCGCCGTGGGCCAGGGGGCTCTGTCGGCGTTCAGGAGCAGGGGTCCCAGACTTGCTGCCTGCGGCCTCTGGCGTGGCCCAAAGGCCAGGACAGCCCATCTTCATCAGCATAAGCTCAAGACCCTTGCGAGGCCAAGCCTCATGAGGCGGGCGACAAGGCTTCCTCGAGCCGCGGCCTCGTCGAGGTGGCTCATGAGGAGGCGGAGAGTTCAAGCAGGGTACCTCGCGAGGTGCCCGTGGCATAACCATGACGACCAAAGGCGCCCGATCGAGGCGCCAGCCCATAGCGTCCTCCTTTCCTCTTTGGTGCAAAGGGAGCAAGCGCTGGCGAGAGCATCAAGCAAAGTCATCCGTTTGGGGCAACAAGACCAAGACCAGCTAGCAGTGGAAGGAGTCATCGTGGAGCCCAAGCAGGCGTCATCACGAGCCTTTGGCGGCGAGGACCAACTTTAGTCGAGGATAAGTGTACCCGCTGTTCCCCTTCAAAATGGCCAATTGTTGGCGCCCTTCCCTCAATATTTGGGAAGAGGCGAGGCCTTCGCCTATAAATAGGAGTAGCCACCCACAGGGGTAGAGGATCCGCCCGGGATGAGACGGAATCCTCATCAAGAAACCAGTAGCTAGAACAGCTGAACACCACCTAGCAGTTCATCACACCCTTGAGGAACAGACCCTCATGAGGCTGTTCTTCCTTGTCTTATTCTTCATCAGCCCAAGAGGCAATCCACCACACCACACCTTTGGGTAGGGTATTAGACCTAGCAGTGGCCCGAACTAGTATAAACCTTGTGTCTCTTGTGCTGTTACATTTTAGTAGTTTAGGTCCCAACAATTGGCGAGTGCGAGGCGGTGGAGGATTGGATCTCCGCGCACCTAGTGTTGAACCTCAAGGGTCTGCGGAACCCGAAATCCGACAACAGCGGTGGCGTGGCGAGACGGAGGATGGTGGGGTTTCGCGGGTGGAAGCGGAGAGGTTATGGCGACTTTGGGATTTGAATGGCGAAAAAGGCGATGGGAGGGATGAAGCATGACTTGGGGGGCGCTTGTCCAAAATGTAGGGTGTGTTACAAAAGTAACCCCCACCGATTTGAACTAAGCGGCCCTTCGGCTCGAGGTTAGAAGGGATTTCACGTGTCGAGTTTGGCATTTGTCGGGACCCGATTCCAAGTCACATCGACCTAGCTGGTAACACCTCATATCACTTTGCGGCCTCACGCCGCGGTATTCCCAGGTGTCGCCTTACCATGGCCGGGACCGTTTAGCCTTTTGGCTCACGTATATGATAGTGTCGCTAGCATCCACATGACAAAGAACCGGGCCGACATGGCTGGTCGTGAACCAAGCGGCACTAACCTATGGGGACAGGCATACATGAATCACTTGAGCATGTCGGTCATCAGCGTATGAACTCGGGCTGTAGCCTTGGGCTAACAGGACTCCGGTATCCGGGCTGTAGCAGGCTAAGCAGGACTCAAGTATCACGCGTGACATTTCCCGAAGGACAGACATAAAGCGAAATGAAACACATGCCGGCCAGTCAAGTGTCCAAGCGGTAGTCTTTGGGCTAGCGGGACTCGGTGAACCGGGCTGTAGCGGACTACTATCGCTCGAAGCACGAGACTACATTTCCCCATATGAGAGGCTGCCAAGGATAAACAACTAGTTTGTCGGATCCCACTCATACCAAGCATTTCAATCATACCATAATATGCCCGATATGAGTAAATACAACAAGGCATCACAACAAAACTCTACAACTCAAGTACTTTATTTAAGAGGCTCAGAGAGCCATACATAACTATAGTCATACAGGTAGGGGTCACATGACCCAACACTCAAATCATACAATCATACAAGCACATGCGGAAGCAAACTAGTCTGATCTGAGACTCTAGAAAGAAAAGAAAGCTTGTTGGAGCCTTTCTATCTACAATGGCCCTTCACAAGTCTTAGATGCCACAGGGTGGCTAGCTTACTAAATCGAAGTCAACATCTACATAGAATCCGTCGGAGGGTAGTATAGTCCTCTGAAAAATATTGATTAAGCAAACATGAGTACAAAGTACTCAGCAAGTCTTACAGAATCCTATCATACATGCACATTCTCAAGGAAGGAAGTGGAGTTATTTGCAACAAGCCAGCTTTGACTCTTGGCTAAGCTATCCTCGTGACACACTTTGTAAAGCATTTTGTCGTACAGAGTCCACTAATCACCATCACAATACTCCACAGTGGATCTCTCTCGTCATCCCAGAGAGACCATCACGATACTCACACTATCTTGAGGCTTTTAGTAGTATCCATTTACTTGTCTATGAACTGATATAGGTAACCCGAAGTCCTTCTCCGTGGACACGGCTATTGAATAGATCATATTTAACCTGCGGTGTACTTCTTCTGCGCTCTCACCACTTATAAATCGTTTACGACATGTACTCGGCAACCTTCAGCGGAAGCCCAGCGTGGGTGTCGGCCACAGCCTACCTAAACACTCAAGTCCCTAGTCGGGTTTATCGCCTATTAGGGTTCCATCCATGAGGAGTCGGCGAGGTTTCCCATACAGCCCGAGCGATGTGTGCGGGGTTCCCGAGATACCAAGCGGGCACTTTCGGTACACAGACCCACAGTGCCTACCGCAACACAACCCACCCCTAAGGTCAGCGTTGCGTGCGGCCCTGACATACTACAAACACGAAACTACTTGCAACTCCGGACTATGAGCAGGGGTGGTTAAGAAGCCGAGAGGGTCAATTAAGGATCCCAATGTGTGGTAGTAGCTGTTTCATGGATCACAAACACAGATCTCAGTTCTTAAGTCGGCTTCAATGAAACAACCCACCATGTACTCCTACATGGCCTCTCATCGATACCTTTACCAAATCGTGTTCAACACTTTCACTCTCGAACCAACACAACCTTTCCTCCAGTTCATCATCCCGATGAGCGGACGACACAACTCTAAGCATAGCAAGCATAGCATGGTAGGAATCACAAACATGGCTCAATCAACTCCTACACATACTAGTGGGTTTCATCTAATTCTTGTGGCAATGACAGGTCATGCAAAGGAAGTGGGTTCAACTACGCAGCACCTAGCAGTTGAATCGCGTTGTCTTAATGCGATGCGAGAAGCGAAGCGAGAACATGGGTTTGTATCGGAATGATCAATGAATTGCTTGCTGATGGGCTGGGGTGAGAACGCCCTTGGATGGGTAGTCGAGGTTATCTTGAGGCGAGAACCTATCATGAAAGCACACGAAATAAACACACAAGACAATATGCAACAATATGATGCATGCTATGACATGGCAATATGGATGTGTGTTGGCCTAATGCAAGTTGAAGGAGCAGGGGATGAACTCATTTGAATCAAGGATTCAAATGATAGCTCATTGAGTTAGTCCTAATGGTGCAATATCTTATTCTGGTTATTCAGCATAGTTAACTTGTTTTAACATGCATGAAACCTGTACCAATGGATAGAGTGTATTTTTCTGATAATTTTCATATATAAATCTTTGCATTTGGAGTTATAGATAAAAGTTATAAGCATTTGAAATTTGATTTATATTCGGAATTTATTATATAAAAATAAATCCAGAATTTGAATATCTCGTCGGCATGAGTCAGCGTGTGTCGAGGGGTCAGCAGGGTCGTCCAGGTCAAAGCTGACCAGTGGGACCCGCATGTCGGGAGTTAGTTAAACTAATTAACTTAATTAGAACTAATCCTAATTAGTTAACGAGAGGTCCACTGTCATTGACTCGAGTAGTCAGCAGGGGCCTGATCGAGGTCGATGGTCAACTTCATGGCGTCTAGCAGCTTGGCGAGCCGAGCAATGGCGGAACAAAGTGCTTTTGCACTTTCGGGCACCAAATGGGGTGAGGAGCATCTCGTGGAGCTGGAGATGAGCATGGCTTTGGTGAGATTAGTTGGGGTAGGGGTGGCGGAGTTGGCGCCCGGCGACAGGTCGAGGCGGCGGGGCTCGACCAGCAGCGGGTTTGGGGTTAGAGGGCTCGGCGAGTGCGGGAAGTGCAGAGTTAGACCCGTTGGGGTGTGGTGAGTCACGATGGGCAGCGGTGGCGTGGCGTTGGGTGGCGAACCTCGTCGGCTGACGAGCTCCATGGTGATGCGTTCAGGCGATCGCGGTTGGGTTGTTGTGGTGCGAGGAAGAGAATGGAGAGGATGGGGAGGTAGCAGGCTCACGGTGATCCGTAGAAACCTCGTCGGGGTCGGGGCGGTCGATCTGCGGCGGCGAAGGGATCTCCGGCGATGGCGAGTCGGCGAGTCGGCGCATTAACCCGGGCGAAAGAGCTCGGGGCTCGGCTTGTTGACAAGCGGCAGACAAGGTCTCGTGGCGGGGACGGCGGTGGCTACGGCTCTGACGGAGGAAGCGGCGGCGGTGGCGTCGGCCATGGCGAGGAGAGGAGGCGGGGAGAATGGGGTGTCACGGGGTGAGGCGACGGCGGAGGTCGTCGAGGCGGCAGCGGCGAAGGGTGAAGCGAGTGGCGGCCAGTGCGTGGCGCGCCTGCGCTCGCCGGCGACACCGGAGCTACTGCTGGCCGAGCCAAGCAGCTGTTGGCCGGCTGCTGGGCTGGGCAGCAGGTGGGCGAACGCAGGCGACAGTGAGCTTTCCTTTTTAAGTCTTTTCTAATTTACTGTAACTTTGTGGGGTTTTTTAAAATACCAAAACTATTTTAAAATCACCAAAATGCTCCTGGTCACTTGTTGGAATATTCCCAACATGAAACATTTTAGTTTGACAATTTTGAACATTTAAAATATTTTATATAATTAAAATGCCCAAGTTTAAAACTTGTGGATTAATCCTAGAACCCTTAGATGACCTAGAAAATGTTCCACCTCCTTTGACATGGGTTACGAACCCAAACAAAGAGGATGAGCATTTTGAAGGGCATTTGATTCATTGAAATAAATTTTAGTAAACCCTAGTTCTTTTAAGGGGGGTGTTACGGGGTTTCTGCCTTCCCATTTCAAATTCAGATGAAATTTAAACATGATGCACACCTAATGCATGGTCTAAGCGGGATGTGACAACTCACCCCACTCAAAAGAATCTCGTCCGAGATTTAGGATCTGTTGCGAAAAAGGTGGGATACTCAAGTCGAAGGCGATCCTCCCTTTCCCAAGTTGCTTCTTGCTCGGAATGGTTTGACCATTGAACCTTTAGAAACTTGATATTCGGCGTCGAGGTGATGCGCTCGGCTTGATCGAGAATCTGAGCGGGATATTCTCGATAGGTGAGGTTATCTTGGAGATCAAGCGTTTAGTGGTCCACTCCACGGATAGGATCGAGAAACAGCGCTGAGTTGGGAAGCGTGGAAGACATCATGGACTCTGGAAAGATGCGGAGGTAGTTCAATTGGTAGGCAACTTCCCTCGTTTGGCAAGAATGCGAAAGGGTCCAATGTAACGAGGCCAACTTGCCTTTGATACGAAGCGATGGGTTCCCTTTAGAGGAGTAACCGAAGGTAAGCCTTCTCGCCAATTTCATAAGTCATAGGCTTATGCTTGCGGTCATATTGGCTCTTTTGGCGAGATTGGGCTGTTTTCAATTTCTCACGAATACGCGAACTTGCTCTTACGCTTCTGAATCATGTCGGGCCAAGAGTTGTCTCTCGGTTTCGACCAGTTAGAGGCGTTCGACATTTCCGTCCATAAAGAACTTGAAGGGCTTTGCCCAAGCTGGCTTGATAACTATTGTTATAAGCGAACTTGGCGAATGGAAGGCATTTCTCCCAATTCATGCGAAAGAGATGTGAAGCTCGAAGCATATCCTCTAGGATTTGATTGACTCGTTCTACTTGACCACTTGATTGGGGATGGAAGCGGTGCTAAAGGAGGCGAGTTCCCATAGCGTTTTGAAACTTTCCCAAAATCGGGAGGTGAAGAGACTTCCACGGTCGGAGTTAATCTCTAATGGAATACCATGAAGAGACACTATTAGAGATGTACAAATCAGCTAGCTGGCTAGCGGTTATACTCTCACGAGCAGGTAGGAAGTGGGCTACTTTGGAAGGCGATCAGCGACAACGAAGATAGCGTTATTCCCTCTCTTGGTCTGGAAACCGGTAATGAAGTCCATACCGATTTTATCCCATTTCCATTCAGGAATTTCCAAAGGTTGAAGGGTACCAGCAGGCCGTTGATGCTCTGCTTTAATTGACGACAGGCGTCGCAATTAGCAATGTATTGACGATTTCTCTCTTCATCCTAGTCCACCAAAACCTCTGGCGTAGATCTTGATACATTTAGTACTACGGGATGAATGGTGAGAGGAGAGTCATGAGCTTCCTTAAGGATCAATTGCCGTAGCTATTGTTTCTTAGGAACCACTAAGCGGTTTCAAAGAAGACAACACCTCGTTCATCTATGGAGAAACATTTAGCAGCTCCGCTAGCAATGTTCTCCTTGATCTGAGATATTCCTCTATCATCTTCTGAGCAGCTATGATTCGATCCGTGGTCAGGTTTACGCCACCGGGGTGGAAAGGAATCCTCGAGGAACAATGTGAAGATTAAGCTTACGAAATTCCTCGTGGAGAATTGGTTGACTTTGTTGTAACATCAGATTGTTACAATAAGATTTGCGACTTAGTCGTCAGCCATGACATTAGCTTTGCACGGGGTGTAGGATATTCCTAAGTCGAAATCTGTAATCAACTCGACCAGCGTCTTTGCACGAGATTCAAATCCGGTTGGGTGAAGATATATTCAGACTTTGGTGATCGGTGTAGATTTACATAGCGATTACCCGAGAAGGTAATGTCGCCAGGTTTTGAGTGCATGAACCCTGCTGCAAGCTCTAGATCGTGTGTGGGGTAGTTATCCTCATGTGGGCCATAGCTGCCGAGATCGTAGGCAATCACATGACGATCTTGCATGAGTATGCAACCTAGTCCTTGTCATGGCGTCATAATAGATAATAAAGTCCTTAGAAATCTGGTGGAACAAATGCGGGAGCAGATGTCGAGCGTCTTTTCAGTTCTGGAAGCTGATCTCGCCTTTGTGGCGTCCATTGAACTTCTTATCTTTCTTGAGGAGTTCGGTTAGAGGTTTAACAACTTTAGAAATTCTCGTGAAGCGGCGGCAATAGCTCGCTAAACCGAGAAACTCGAACTTGCTTGACCGATTCAGGTGGAGTCAATCAGGGCGGCTTGAACTTCGCTCGGGATTGACAGCAATACCCTTACGGAGATTACATGTCCTAGATAGGTCATACGGTAACGAATTCACATTTAGAGAATTTGGCATAAAGCGGTGCTCTCGAAGTTTCATCAATACTAGCCTTAGGTGTTGGCATGTTCTTCCTCATTCTTGGAGTAGATGAGTATATCATCGAGGTATACCACGACGAATTTATCCAAATACTCCATGAAGATTGAGTTCATTAACCGAGAGAAGGTGGCTGGAGCATTGGTTAATCCGAAGGACATGATGGTGTACTCGTATTGGCCATAACGAGTGACAAAGGCCGTTTTAGGAATGTCCCCGTTCTTGATTTTGATTTGATGGTAGCCCAACCTCAAATCCATCTTGGAAAAAGGCGAGGATCCACGAGCTGATCATACGGTCGTTGATCTGAGGAAGCGGATACTTGTTCTTGATAGTGACCAAATTGACGGTCGGTAATCTACAACCATCCGATCCGTACCATCCTTCTTCTTGACGAAGAGGGGCGGGGCAAGCCCATGGAGATGAACTAGGGCGGATGAAACCCTTTTGCAAGGACTCATCGAGTTGTTTCTTAAGTTCAGCTAGTTCTAGGGTGCCATCTTATAAGGTCTTCTAGAGATTGGGGCGGTTAGGGAATAAGATCTATCACGAACTCGACATCCTGTCGGGTGGAACACTGGCAGTTCCTCGGAAAGACATCCGGAAATCACGGACTACGGAATATCTTGAGGTGCGGAAGGGGTTGGCATTTAAGGAGTAAAGCTGGCGCTTAGACACTCGGGTTAAAACATCCATTGTTTTGCCGAAGGATGGGTAAGTTGAACAGTTCTAGTAGAGCAATCAATCTTAGCATAATGGGCTGACATCCGGTCCATACCCAAGATGATGTTTATGTCAGGGACTTAAGAGCTATTAGAGATGCAAGAAAGACTAATCTGTCGACAAAATTTCATTCCATGACTTATTCTAGAGGTTTGCCATCTAGAACCAGGAGTTTAATTTCCATGGAGGTAGGCATGTCACGAGAATGTGGTGTTGTGCAATCGAGCATAGCTCTCGAAATAAATGAATGAGATGCTCGGTATCAAAAAACGGTTGCGGATGGCAATTAACAAGAAAGCGTCCGAGGGCGGCGTTGGGATCCTCATAGGTTTCTTGGCGAGAGACATAGTTGACATGGCCACGGCGGTGGCAACTGGTTTAACATAGGGCACCTTTCTGCTGGCTTGCATGCCAGCAGACTTTCGGCTTGATTGGGGTTGTTACAGGGACACTCTCGGATATAGTGGCCCGTCTCTCCACTTGAAGCAAGTTATCACATTTGGGCGTGGAGCAGCACTAGCAGTTGGACCTCCATAAGTCTTGGGTGGAAAATCGGCTGGTTGGGCGGCGCCTCGAAGGATGGCCTCGGGGTGTACCTAGGTGGTAGAGCGTATTTGGAACCCAAACCGGTTACGGGATCGAGCGGATGGCGATCGAGTCACGGATGTGCTTGCGTGAAGCCTCAAAATCAATCTGCGATTTGGTGTGATGCCTTATTGACTAACCGGGAAGAGGTGCACTCATGCGAGCGGAGATCTCGGCGTAGCTCAGGGCTAAGTCCCTTGCGGAACCTTGCCTGCTTCTTAGCATCGGTAGAAACTTCTTGGGAGCATAGCGTGCTAACCTCCCAAATTCACGGCTGTAGGCATCCTTTGTCGACCTACCTTGGGTGAAGCTGCAGAATTCCTCACGTTTGCGATCCATAAGACCTTACGGGATATGGTGCTCACGGAAGGGGCTGAATTCATCCCAAGTTGTAACTTGTCCAACGGACGCATAGCCTCATAATTTTCCCACGAGACTAGCAGGGCCTTCCGGATGATAGGCGGCAAAGGTAACCTTGTCGGCCTCAGCCACGTTGGCGGAGCGCAGCTTGTGGTGGATCTTGCGGAGCCAATCATCTGCGTCGAGAGGCTCGGCGGAATATTTAATTTTGGAGGATATAGCTTGCGAAATCATTGAGTGAAACCACATCGTTTCTTGGCTGGCGTGCTGTGTTTTGTTCAATCCGCTCCAATAAGCGGTTGGTTTAGGCGCTTATTGCGTTCGCTTCGGCATCACCTCGGCCAAAGATGGCGGTTGCGGCAGATTCTCATTTCGGCTGCTGGCTTCTCCTGCTCTGGAACAGCGGGGTATTGCAGGTGTTGACCATCACAGGAGACAAAGCAAAGGTTTAAACCAGGATGGCAGAATTTAACAAGGAAGTGCGGAAGGTAATGGACAGCATGGAATGCAAAGATGTTCATCCGTATGACATGGTAATATAAAACTGCCATATATATATATATACCATTGGTCATACACACCATTCATAGTTTAGTACAAGCTGACAGTACAACTATAAGGAAAGGCGTTACATCTCATCGGAAGCATCCAACTCCTATACATTATTTTCTACACTTAGGAGCGATACACACTAAGTCGTATTCCACGAGTCACGCAGGGCGGTGGAAACACAACCATTACCATACTAGGAATACTACTACTATCTCGAGGCAGCTCCATAGTAGTCCTCATAGAAGTCACCACCCAAGCACGGAAGTGGAACATGATCGTCCAGGAAGCAGACAATCACTGTGGGGCACTGTGGACCATAAGGACTCGGATGTGGCCGTGGACCAACAAGCAGTGGCGAGGCAGGCCCACGAGGAGGTGATGCCTCCAACCTCCGCCACTCCATAAAAGTCTGGCAGACTTCGCCCTTACGAGGTACAAGTCTCTCATGTCCATATATCCAGCTTGCGGCGGGTGCAAACCTAGTCGAGTAGCCCGGTGGTGAGCGGGCATTAAAAGCTCCATGCACAAGGCCGGTTCTCACGGTCCTTGTCCTCCGACAACTTCGGTAGTAGTGCGAAGGTGAGTCCTCATGGGATGCATCGCTGTACAAACCACGAAGGTAGCCATGCCCGGGGAGGATCTTGGCATATAGCGAAATCGGTGTTGCTCGACAAAGCAGTTACAGCTCGAATAATAGTCATCATGGAATAGGCTGCATCTTGCAGACATTCCAATAGTGATTCGAGCCCATAAGAACGGTGAAGTGGCTAAGTAGCTCGGGATAAGATGGATAAATCCGGACCGTGCATAGATATTGGCTTTGATTGAAATCCTAAACTGCTCCTCGGCGGTATATTGAGGATACCATCGATAACCAGCCTCAATCATCACCCTAACCAACATGGCGTGTGACCGCACACATCAATACAGCAGGTCGAGGCGAACCACTTGGTTACGAGGAGCAGGTGGCCATCTGAAAGCACAGCCACAATGCAAAGGCATTAGAATTTCTAGGGAAAATCGGGCAGCATAACATCTGTAAATGCTCAAAATCAGATTTGAGACATTACAAAATCAGATTGCAAAACCACTCAACAACATCATATCAAGGTTCTGGTTCAAATGATAGCATACTAAAATTTAGTAGCACTGAACTGAGGATGTAACCAACAATCCTATAAGTTACTACGGATTAGTAACACGTGAACACGATAGAGAGAGAGCCTAGTCCTATACCCACGTCGAATGAGAAGAGGATGACTCAGATCAGAGGGCATAAGGTAAAGGAGTAAAAAGAGCCTTACGTTCCCTCCCACAATCAATTCCCCTACATATAACTAAAGCATTTCTAGACTCAACTTCGACCAGTTTGGCTTAGCGAACCTCTGAGGCAGCCCTGCTCACGATGCCAGCTGTCGGGACCCGATTCAAGTCACATCGACCTGGCTGGTAACACCTCATATCACTTTGCGGCCTCACGCATGCGGTATTCCCAGGTGTCGCCTTACCATGGCCGGGACCGTTTAGCCTTTTGGCTCACGTATATGATAGTGTCGCTAGCATCCACATGACAAAGAACCGGGCCGACATGGCTAGTCGTGAACCAAGCGGCACTAACCTATGGGGACAGGCATACATGAATCACTTGAGCATGTCGGTCATCAGCGTATGAACTCGGGCTGTAACCTTTGGGCTAATGAGGACTCGGTATCCGGGCTGTAGCAGGCTAAGCGAGGACTCAAGTATCACCGTGACATTTCCCGAAGAACGGACATAAGGCGAAATGAAACACATGCCGGCCAGTCAAGTGTCCAAGCGGTAGTCTTTGGGCTAGCAGGACTCGGTGAACCGGGCTGTAGCGGACTACTATCGCTCGAAGCACGAGACTACATTTCCCCATATGAGAGGCTGCCAAGGATAAACAACTAGTTTGTGGATCCCACTCATACCAAGCATTTCAATCATACCATAATATGCCCGATATGAGTAAATACAACAAGGCATCACAACAAAACTCTACAACTCAAGTACTTTATTTAAGAGGCTCAGGAGCCATACATAACTATAGTCATACAGGTGGGTTCACATGACCCAACACTCAAGTCATACAATCATACAAGCACATGCGGAAGCAAACTAGTGCTGAGTCTGAGACTCTAGAAAGAAAAGAAAGCTTGTTGGAGCCTTTCTATCTACAATGGCCCTTCACAAGTCTTAGATGCACACGGGTGGCTAGCTTACTAAATCGAAGTCAACATCTACATAGAATCCGTCGGAGGGTAGTATAGTCCTCTGAAAATATTGATTAAGCAAACATGAGTACAAAGTACTCAGCAAGTCTTCTACAGAATCCTATCATACATGCACATTCTCAAGGAAGGAAGTGGAGTTATTTGCAGACAAGCCAGCTTTGACTCTTGGCTAAGCTATCCTCTTGACACACTTTGTAAAGCATTTTTGTCGTACCGACCACTAATCACCATCACAATACTCCATAGTGGATCCTCTCTCGTCATCCCAGAGAGGCCATCCACGATACTCACACTATCTTGAGGCTTTTAGTAGTATCCATTTACTTGTCTATGAACTGATATAGGTAACCCGAAGTCCTTCTCCGTGGACACGGCTATTCGAATAGATCATATTTAACCTGCGGTGTACTTCTTCACACGCTCTCACCACTTATAAATCGTTTACGACATGTACTCGGCAACCTTCAGCGGAAGCCCAGCGTGGGTGTCGGCCACAGCCTACCTAAACACTCAAGTCCCTAGTCCGGGTTTATCGCCTATTCGGGTTCCATCCATGAGGAGTCCGGCGAGGTTTCCCATACAGCCCGAGCGATGTGTGCGGGGTTCCCGAGATACCAAGCGGGCACTTTCGGTACAGACCCACAGTGCCTACATAACACAACCCACCCCTAAGGTCAGCGTTGCGTCGGCCCTGACATGCTACAAACACGAAACTACTTGCAACTCCGGACTATGGGCAGGGGTGGTTAAGAAGCGAGAGAAGGTCAATTAAGGATCCCAATGTGTGGTAGTAGCTGTTTCATGGATCACAAACACAGATCTCAGTTCTTAAGTCGGCTTCAATGAAACAACCCACCATGTACTCCTACATGGCCTCTCATCGATACCTTTACCAAATCGTGTTCAACACTTTCACTCTCGAACCAACACAACCTTTCACTCCAGTTCATCATCCCGATGAGCGGACTGACACAACTCTAAGCATAGCAAGCATAGCATGGTAGGAATCACAAACATGGCTCAATCAACTCCTACACATACTAGTGGGTTTCATCTAATTCTTGTGGCAATGACAGGTCATGCAAAGGAAGTGGGTTCAACTACGCAGCACACAACAGTTGAATCGCGTTGTCTTAATGCGATGCGAGAAGCGAAGCGAGAACATGGGTTTGTATCGGAATGATCAATGAATTGCTTGCTGATGGGCGGGGTGAGAACGCCCTTGGATGGGTAGTCGAGGTTATCTTGAGGCGAGAACCTATCATGAAAGCACACGAAATAAACACACAAGACAATATGCAACAATATGATGCATGCTATGACATGGCAATATGGATGTGTGTTGGCCTAATGCAAGTTGAAGGAGCAGGGGATGAACTCATTTGAATCAAGGATTCAAATGATAGCTCATTGAGTTAGTCCTAATGGTGCCATATCTTATTCTGGTTATTCAGCATAGTTAACTTGTTTTAACATGCATGAAACCTGTACCAATGGATAGAGTGTATTTTTCTGATAATTTTTCATATATAAATCTTTGCATTTGGAGTTATAGATAAAAGTTATAAGCATTTGAAATTTGATTTATATTACGGAATTTATTATATAAAATAAATCCAGAATTTGAATTATCGTCGGCATGAGGTCAGCGTGTGTCGAGGGGTCAGCAGGTCGTCAGGTCAAAGCTGACCAGTGGGACCCGCATGTCGGGAGTTAGTTAAACTAATTAACTTAATTAGAACTAATCCTAATTAGTTAACAGAGGTCCACTGTCATTGACTCAGGCGGTCAGCAGGGGCCTGATCGAGGTCGATGGTCAACTTCGCGGCGTCTAGCCGCCCGAGCAGTGTGTGAGCAAAGTGCTTTTGCACTTCGGGCACCAAATGGGCCTGAGGAGCATCTCGTGGAGCTGGAGATGAGCAGCGGCTTTGGTGAGATTAGTTGGGGTAGGGGTGGCGGAGTTGGCGCCCGGCTGACAGAGTCGGCGGCGGCCGGGGCTCGACCAGCAGCGGGTTTGGGGTTAGAGGGCTCGGCGAGTGCGGGAAGTGCAGAGTTAGACCCGTTGGGGTGTGGTGAGTCACGATGGGCCAGCGGTGGCGTGGCGTTGGGTGGCGGAGCCTCGTCGGCGACGAGCTCAGCAATGATGCGTTGAGCGATCGCGGTTGGGTTGTTGTGGTGCGAGAAGAGAATGGAGAGGATGGGGAGGTAGCGGGCTCACGGTGATCCGTAGAAACCTCGTCGGGTCGGGGACCTTCGATCTGGCGGCGGCGAAGGGATCTCCGGCGGTGGCGGAGTCGAGGCGAGTCGGTGTGAGTAGCCGAGGCGAGCAAGAGCTCGGGGCTCGGCTTGTTCGGCCAAGTCGGCGTCGTGGTGACGAGACAAGGTCTCGTGGCGCGAGGGGCGGCAGTGGCTCTGACTCTGACGGAGGAAGCGGCAGTGGCGTCGGTCATGGCGAGGAGGCGAGGAGAGGAGGCGGGGAGAATGGGGTGTCACAGGGGTGAGGCGGCGGCGGAGGTCGTCGAGGCGTGGCAGGCGGCGAAGGGTGAAGCGAGGCGGCGGCCAGCTGCGTGGCGCGCCCTACGCTCGCCGGCCGACACCAGGCTGCTACTGGCCGAGCCAAGCAGCTCATTGGGCTGACTCTTTGGGCTGGGCGGCAGAGTGGGCGAACACAGGCGACAGTGAGCTTTCCTTTTTAAGTCTTTTCTAATTTACTGTAACTTTGTGGGGTTTATTTAAAATACCAAAAATATTTTAAAAAATCACCAAAATGCTCCTGGTCACTTGTTGGAATATTCCCAACATGAAACATTTTGGTTTGACAATTTTTGAACATTTAGAATATTTTATATAATTAAAAATGCCCAAGTTTAAAACTTGTGGATTAACCCTAGAACCCTTAGATGACCTAGAAAATGTTCCACCTCCTTTGACATGGGTTACGAACCCAAACAAAGAGGATGAGCATTTTGAAGGGCATTCAGATTCATTGAAATAAATTTTAGTAAACCCTAGTTCTTTTAAGGGGTGTTAGGGGTTTCTGCCTTCCCCATTTCAAATTCAGATGAAATTTAAACATGATGCACACCCTAATGCATGGTCTAACTGGGATGTGACAGCAGCTGGAGGGAGTTTTAGCGAGCGTTGTAATTTCGGGATAGCAAGGAGCAGGTTGTGAAGGCGCCGGTTTTGGGAGCATGATATCTGAATTTTGGGATATAACAAGGCGGGTTGAATTTTAGGGACAAGCCTAACGTGTAGTAATATTGTACTTATGCGTACCAAATCAATTAGCACTTCCCTCAACCAAAACAAAGCGAAAAAAATAAAACTATTCACACCACACAAAGAGAGTCTTGCCCGTTTTACTATACAAATGCTATTCAAATCTACTCCTCCTTCCATCTATATAGGGCCTAATCTTTTTTGATGCTAACTTTGACCAAATATTAGAGCAATGATATATGACATGCAAGTTACACGAGCACACCGTTAACCGTCTATGAAAGGTTCTTTCAATGATATAATTTTCACATTGTGCATGTAATGTACTATTAATCTTGTCAATAGTCAAAGCGGTCTTAAAATCTCATTACACGTATATAGATGGAAGGAGATATGAATCCATGTTATGTCCGATTAAAATTTTTAAACTTGCTGTATAATGCATGTAACCTACTCATACCAACATTTTAGTGCATTCCAAATGTCTATACTACGCTGCAATTGAACTAAATTTGAATTCGTTTCTCTATTTCAATAAGAATCTACAATCATGATTGTTGCCAACTTCAACCATCATAGTTTCCTTGCTATCCATGAGATATAAATCGGATGACCTATAATGCAGGTGGCAGGCACACCATCATCAACAACTCCGTTTTTATAAGAGTAGAGATAAAATATATTAGATGTAGTATAACATGTTCATAAACACACCATGTGTATCACCGTTATATATATTCACACATCGTCGACTTAAAACACTATGATAAATTCTTCAAATATCTGAATTAGCTTTTTATAATGAAGTATATATGATCTCTATTAGTCTTTTACACCCACACAACCCTCTTATCTTTGTAGCTAGCTAACTTTCTCTTGTGCATGCAGCGCCCGCATCCCTCTCACCTCCCTCAGCATTCTCTAGCTCCATCGCGCAAATTAGTCTTTTCACTTTAGGTCGTTCACCCACGGTGTGTGTAGGCCCCCAGCTCCTTCTTTCTGGCACACATCGATCGTTATGCCTCTCTAGCCAGGTGTGGCTAGCACAAACCTAAGCTTCCCTCTTCTCTTGTCACCGTCCATGCCTCCTCCCACCACTCTTTTCATTGTTCTCGTGCTACACACTTCTCCCTTTCGATATAGTATGCCTCTCGTACCACCTCCTACATGCATCCCTCTCTCTCTATCCTTCTCCTCGTGCCTCATTTGCTTCTAACACACACATGCATGTATACCGTCGATCTCCCAACATATACCTAGATGGGCTTTAACTACCCCCGTCGATCGGCGTACCTCTGAGTTATGTCTCTCATTTCTCTAACAAAGGGCAATTGATCTTCCTATGTAGTTATGTCTTCTTACCACAGCCACATTGTCCCCCCTCATCATTCGTGCATGCCTCCTGACCCGTCTCTCACACACACGTGCATAGACAACAAGCAGCCATCTCCTCTCTTATTGATATTGCGGGTGTGCCCTCCGTTTGTCTAGCAAGCCTATCCCACCATTTGTTAGAAGCAACTCCACTACCACCCGCTCCAACACTCTAGCTTTGCCTCTCTCCCAATCTTATTCCTCTCCTGCACATATGCATGGATGCCGATCGATCTCCCTTAATACTTGAGGCAGATCGATCTCCTTAATACATGAGGTAGGCCTCTCTCCTCCTCCACACATATACCAGCCATTGTACCTCTATAGTTAATTGTTCCTCCCTCTTCCCCCACCACACACCGATAGTCGAGTGCTGCAGGTAGGTATCCATGCCACAGAGACAAACTGCACATGTCCCCTCTCATGTTCCAGTAGGCCAGCCACTCTATATCTTTGACGTGGGCACACACAAATTCGATGGCACTCTTTATCGATCGCGCGCGCGCACACACACACACACACACATCATCCCTCTTTTCGATTCCATGGACACCTCAAGCCGATGATACATCCACTCTCTTCTCGTGGATCGCCCCCTCTCTATATATGTTATATCCAGGACTCTATTTCACACACATTGCATATGTTACATTTTTTGATTGAACCCCCCAAAAAACTCGCAAGAACCCACACTATATCTCTCTAGGTTTGTATCTCTCTCACACAACCCACGTGGGTGGTGTGCGTATACAAGAAGAGAATAGGTGCACGTGCACGTACTCACGCCGTGCCCAGCCACACCAGCGGGTACGGTGGAGCTCATTTCTTTCTGAAATGGCAGCTCACGTGCTAATTTGAGCGCTTTGTGGCGGTTGTTTACCTAGGGAGGTCGTGTACCACGCTTTGCACAAAACAAACTTGACTTGGCGTTGCGCGTTATTTTTAAATAAAGTTATAGCGCTCAATAGCGCGTACAAGAATATAAAATGATTTTTATGGATAAAAGGTAGTCCGCTCACTATATACAATGGAGCCTTGCGTGCACGGTTTGTCGCTCTTAAGAGTATCTCACACAAGGCTGTGGTGGCCTATCTCTCTCTCTCACCGTTGGTCACCGATCCGGCGCATCCGTCCGCCGGGAAAAGTGCGATGGCCTCTCCTCTCTCACCGTTGGTCGCGATCCGGCCGCATCTCGTCCGCCGGGGAAAGGGAGGAAGTGCATCGTCTCTCCGTTCGGCGCGCCGGGCAACGTCCCAATCTGCGGTACCGCCGTTCTCTCTAACCAAGCTCCGGCGGCGAACCTCGCCACCTACTCATGATTCCGCCCGCCGCCGCTCACTGGTTACATCCGGCGACCTCCGGTATCCCCTCGGCCTTGCTCCTTTGCCCGTCTTCCCGTCCTGCATGTGGATCTTCCATAGTTCTTTGCCCAAAGCGTGGCTCGTCCGGTGTACTTTCCATATTGCATTCTCGTCCTCACACCATTTTAGACAAACACAAGCGTGTTGTTATCTTCCCTTAGGGCAAGGAATATGCTTCTTTTTGTCGTGCATGTGTCATCAACTGTTATTGCGATAATTGTTTCCTTTCTACCTCTTTTTTGCAAACAGGGCTATCCATTTCACCTCGTTGCTATTGCGACCTTTTGGTGAACTGCACAAATCACTTTTTTCTTAAGAGTGTTTTGTGCGGTTGTACTAAATATCACAGACAGCGTCTCTACATTCGGTCTTGTTGCACAAAGGGAGATTGGTTTTGCTCTATCCTCCTCATCCAACTCTGAGCCTAATCTTCTCCAACTAGTTAGTCTTAAGAGGCTGGAAGGTGACCGGCTTCTATTTATGTGTTTATTGTTTTATCAGCAGTCCTCTATTATCGTAATCACACTTAATATCTTTGGAGCAGGGACACTCAGCTCTATTTTAGTGGAACTGCACAAAATGATCGGAATGTTGCATGCTCCAGACAACTACTTTTTCCCAACATGCCTTGTTGATTTAGGCGCGAGCTGGGGGGGCGTTGCTGCCAATGAAAGCATGGATCAATTTTAATTTAACACCTTCTCACAACTCTGTCTTGGTTGTGATGTAATTAATAGCTCGATCGCTAATAATTGACATGCATTAACAAGGAAGTGAGTTTTTATTGTTTCGAAAGAGCATCGATGGCAAGACACATGAAACAAAGCTGAAAGCTCACACCATTGTACAATTTCATGTCATTTGGAAAATTATTTGTATAGTCGTCAATTATGTAAACAAATGATGGAAGCTTGATAGCATTGCGAAGCCTCTTCATCATCCGGGTCCATGTGCCATACACAAAATTATACTCCTTCATTCCTAAATATTTATCTTTTACAAATTTCAAATGGGCATATTTTAGAGTGTAGATTCACTCATTTTGCTCGTATGTGTACTCCCTCCGTTCCTAAATATTCTATTAGTCTTTCTAGAGATTTCAACAAGTGACTACATACGAACAAAGCAGGTGAATCTACACTCTAAAATATATATATATACAACCGTATGTGCAGTCCATTTGAAATCTCTAAAAGACAAATATTTGAGTAATAACTCGTTGAAATCTCTAGAAAGACAAATATACTCGAGTATATTTAAGAACCGAGGGTAGTGCACAACGCATGGGAGACTCAGCCAGTCGTGCACGCAATAATAGTGAGTAATGAGCAGTCAAATCATAAGCCCCACCTTTCCCTTTGTAAGTTGCTCTAAAAAAGCAACCATCAATCGCTCTTCTTTGAATCCACTCATACTACTCCATACATCACTTTGTTTATACAGTGCGCTAAAGAAAAAAGAAAAAAAATCTATGGGACCAAGGTGACTAGCGACCGGCCTGAAAAATAGCATTGGTAGTTATAGAACGGCATACATACATGCATGCAGTGCTTCCACCCCGGGTACACACATGCATGCACTTACTCCACTCCGTAGTACTCCCTCCTTTCCGGTTTATAGGGCTCAATTCAAAAATCTCACCAATCAAGGTAGATGGTGAGTGGTGGAATACTTTTTGTAGTTTGCAAAAGCACCCAATTAATGCTCTTTTTTTATCAAAACATTAAGTTTACCAATGCATTAATTGCAATGCATGCATGTATAAAGTACATGCATTGGTCAATTTTCTCTTAATACTTGCATGCAATGATTTAATGCACCTTGAAATCTGAACATGTGATGGGGAACAACCAAATTGAGCCTTATAAAATGGGAAAACTAAAATTTTAAGATAAGCCTTATAAACCGGAAAGGAGGGAGTAGTACAGTACATGGAGAGAAAATTGTGGACTTGATTGCGGTTACCATGCCATAATTAATTGAGCATTAAACCAAACACGTCTAAAGTCTCTCACAGTGGTAGAAATGCATTGAGAGAAATGCATCATAATGAAGCAGCATACATAAAGCTGTGCGGAGGGAGGTAGTATGAAGGTGCAAAACCAAATGCAGCGTATGGCGAGTCGGTCAACGCACCTCCTCTTGGCATATCAGCGGCATGTGGGACAGGAGTGTGAGCAAACCGATCTCAATTGGCGACAAAGAGCCAACCCGCCGTTCCTTGAGAGGCGCGAGCAACAACACAGACGGGCTTGCACGAGAGGCCAAGATATATTCGAGCATGGTTGGTTGATCGATATCATTCATTACATTTCAGGCTGCCGTTTTCCGCCCTTCTCCGGAATAAGCGTGTACTTTATTAGAGATTAAAAATAAAATGCAGGCGGCTCCACCATGCGGTTTTAGTAGTAGTACTACTCGTACTACTGCGCAGCTCTTCGCCTCTTCATGAAGTCGAACAAGGTACTCCGCATGTTGGGTACTACGGTGTATGCCTCGACAATCGACACGAATGGTGATGCATGTCCACTGCGGGTAGGTTGCATTAGTCAAAAGGCGTGGCGAGCTTCACCTTGTCCTGCAAGCTTCTCCTCGTTCTGCGAGTTAACGGGACACACCAAAAGTAATGCTAGTCCATACTCCCTCCTTTCCGGCTAATATGGCTTAATCTTTTTGCGGGTAAATGAGAGCTTTATTCATATATAAGCATTCTTAGGGCGATCAGCCAAGACACTGGTCACTAGGCGAGGTACCCATAAAAAAAGAAGTAGGAAGCGAGGTATTTCATCAAGCCAGCTCTTAGCCACATTGAAGTGCAGCAAGCACGGTTACGCACGAAGATCGTCATAAGATTTCTGACCTGTTTACATGCTGAATAACAAAAAAAGAAATATTACGGCGCTACTATTTGCAACAGGATATGAGCCAGAATTAAGCGAGAATTGTGGCGAGTGTTCCATGCAATCAACTTCCATTATCACATCGAGAACCCTCAAAGAGAACCAAATGTGTTGAAGATTGCTTTATCACATTTAAAATTATAATAAAGTGCTGAGCGCTCTTCCTAGTAAGTATAATGCGTACCTTTATAGACTATAGTAGTAGTACTAGTACTAGTAAACTTTGCGCTTGGCTGTTAGCCTATTAGGAAGTCGAACAATAGTAGCACTAGTAGTATAGTGTATGCTTACGGCAATCGACACGAATTAAGCTGTTGCCGTCCACCGCTTTGGCGAGGAGAGCTTGCATTAGTCAAAGTTTCTCCTTGTCCTGCGAGCCACATGCGCATGCTTCTCCGTCTGCAACCTTCTCCTCGTTCGGCAAGTTGGCGGGACACAGCAAAGTAATGCTAGTCCATCTGCCTCCTCTCCGGTTAATATGGCTTAATTTCAAATGAGATAAATACTTATACATCCTTGTATATTTGTAAATATACAGTTAGTGGACTTCATAATACACTCATTGCGCTCAATATATATATTTTCCTGTGTTTATATGGTCACTAGCTCACCTGGTGAGTATGTGTGTGCATGCACGTGTAGGTTGAGCACTTAGCGTGACCGTGTGTGTTCCGTCGTGTGCTCGGACATGCATGCATTGGGTGCAGCAGCGCATTTTGCGTCCATGTATGCGTGTATGCTGTTGCATGCATGTAGGGGAATGCGTGTAGGGGCCACTAAGGAGCAGCCAAATCACACGATAAGTTAGTCGGAAGAAGCAACCATCATTTCACTCTTGAATGACACGTATGCAATATAAAATGGTTGATATGGAGAAAAAAACCACTATATATACACTAGCAGGAGCCTAAGCTACAAGCACTGCTTGCTAAGGTTGCTCTCTTCACAAGCATAGAGCAGCGGGCACGATCCTGCGGTGAGGGAAGGAACAATGTTCTGCGTGAAGCCTTGATCGACATCGGCGAGGAGAAAATCCACGATCGGTGCGTCCCAATCGAAGTCACCAGCGGTATGGGCGATGCCGCGTCCCAATGGCCCTTCTAGCTACAGCCCGGCGTCCCGGGTAGTCCATCTTCCTTTTGCAGCCAGCTTGCTCCTTTGCCGTAGCTCCATCTCCATGTCGATCTTTCTCTACTTCTACGGCTTCTACTTGTGATGAGTTTATGTCTCATGAACTAGTGCGATACTATTATTGTAATCACACTTCTTCAATATCTTTGCCATCGGGGATGCTCGGTCGATTTTAGTGGGCGCACAAAAGCATCGTATGATCCGAGGGTGCCGACCGTCTTTCCTTCAACATGTTCTACGGCCAGGGAATTAAATCATGTTTAGGGTTTAGGGTTTGAGCTGTAGTGACCCCATCGGTAGTTTTATTTCATGCGCTCTCACAACTTTTTCTTTAGTTGTGAAGTAAATATTAGCTGTGATCGTGAATCATTGAGATGCATCGGCATGCGTGCTAGTTTTCCTTTGTATTTGATGAAATGTTGTAACAGGGCAACCTTGGAATAGGAATGAAAATGGAGTGGAAAGTTTCCGTTTTCGGAGAAAAAATGGAAGCGGAAGAAACTCAACTTTCATTTCGTTGGATCGCGCCATCGAGGAAAACCAGCGTTTAAATCACGTCTGTCGTGTTCGTGTCTCACCCTCCTCCACGGCTCGACCCCACGGTCGCTCGGCATGCCACTCACCACAAACCGAGTATCGATAACTTTCCGCCTGCTTGTCGATGGATCACGCCATGGAGTACTAGCACTCTTGGAAGAGATTGTGAGTTGGGGAGGACAGCTAGCTGTATACGGACTCCCAAGAACTTTTACATGCATGTTGTAGCGGCTATTGCGACCTTTGAGCAGCGGGCAAGCGCGTGCACCGGAAGCGGCGGCGGCGCTCTCTTGGCTGGCGCGCGCTTCAATGCCGGCACCGGTGAGAGGTCGCGTCCGCTCGGCGAGGCATGAATGCGGCCTTGACCGTTCAGGCGGGAAGCAGCGGGTGATGAAGAGGGTTCGGGTTGGTCGGGACCGGCCGTGGCGTGATCGGGCGTGTAAACAAGAGATGTTATGCGTTAATATTGCTGCGTATATAATTAACAACGTAAATAATGTGCCAGTTGGACAAATATGATTGGAGATGGAGATGGAAATGGATTTTTACGTAAACACGGATATGCATGTCTATGTCTATGTGTGTGTGTCATAGCGACTCTCGCGACACAGGCGGGGCGTGTTTTTGATCGAGTTTTCTTTCTTGATGCGTTAGAAATCAGTTTGTCTAATTCACATCTAGATGTTATTTAAGGATATCACATTAAGCTCCCACAAGTATATAATGTAGCAACAAGAAACAAAAAAAACTAGGGCAAAAAAATAGACCACAAGCAGTGGACATCAACTTAGATGTGACATAACTATGTCACATCTAGATGTGTCTAGACAGACCCTTAAAAATTGTCCGCGAGTTTTCGTTTCTTTTTTCCGGGGAGCAGCGTACTCTATTTAAAACCACTGGTATGGAGAGATTTTTTACTCCATTATAGCCTCTTGTTTGATAGAGTTTCTCGCGTCTCGCTCTCTCACCCTCTCCATATCAAAACAAGATGGCGGTGTCCACTCTATCTCTCTCCTCACGGTGGTCACAGATCCGGCGAATCCCGTCCGTTGTGGGAGGTGAGGAGGTGCAGCGTTAGCGTTATGCGCCGTCGGCGGACGGAGGGAGCGATCGCACCGTCCTCTCGGGCCCAGCTGGGCGGGCGAAGATCCTCCACACCCTTGTTCGCTGCCGTCGTGTGGGCAGATCCGCCCGCCGCCTAAATGACATCTCGCCCACGAGGTATAACTTCTTGTCTGGTCCAGCTCCACAGGTGCTGCGTGCGAGTTTTCTTCTATCGACTACTCCCCAGCTCCCCATGCATAGTAGTAGCTAGGGTTAAGTCGGCTGGTCCAACATCACCTACTAGTACTATTACGGAGAAATGCCACTCGAAAAGTTGTCCTGATTTATGCCTCGGTGGAGGTATACATATTGTTTCGACAAAAAGTACATGGTGGTTGTGCGGTCATTGTGCATATGGTGGTAGTACTATCCTTTGGTTAAATGAAGAAATGCTTTTTTCTCGGGTATCCTGGTTTAGTTCCCATCAAGATATAATTATGATGCTTACATTTGTTGGTGTACTTTTCATTAATTCTTATTGACAATTGAGATGTAGTTGCTAACCCTTTTTATATTTTTGGAAACAGCGATGTGTGTCTCCATACCGGGCATGTCTTCCTCAATTTTAGTGGAACTGCACAAAATTGGATGGCCATTGTTGTTCCGCCTCCTTGTCCTCGCCACGTGGTTCTTCCTTCCTTGAGCTTGATTACTGAGAAGAAACATACCACAGTGAGGATTTGTCGAACTTCATAGGTGCCTCACCCAAACTTGATGCCAAATGGATGATACATCACCACGATGACCTATCGATGCTCATGGTTGCGCCTCATGGTTGCGTCGGCTGGTGAAGCCGATCGATTTTCAATGAAAAAAAGTTGTCTTCCATCAGTGCTCTTTGCTTATTATGCAAAAAGATGATATCCTTCGTCAGTTCACCTTGGTTGCGTTGAAGACGCAGTCGTCTTTCACGTTGGTGCAATTTTATCACACAATTGGCTATGAACCAAATGTTTCCTCGAAGAAGGATCGACGTTGGTACTAAGAGCATAAGTTTTGTATTGATTTCTAAGCCTTCTCACAACTTTGTCTCCAGCTCCCCTGTAATTTTATTTGTCCAGCTATTAACTTTGATTTAAAAAATGGTGTGGATTAAAAACCCGGATGGACGTAGTAGCCCTCCATTTTTATTTACTCCGCATATTAGATTTGACTGGTTCTAATACTCTCAAACCTTTCCGATAATTGAAATTAAAATTCTTTATTTGTACACACTCTCACACGTTTCCGATAATTTGGCGCATTTGTGGTTGTTCACTTAAGGGAGGGTAGTGTACCGACACGTGAAGGACAGGAAGTGCGACCGGGGCGGCGTGGGCGTGGATCGTTAGTTCATCGGAGTAGTACTAGTTTTCTTCTTGTACATTAAATAAAGAGTTTCGTTTAGTACTTACACAATTTAAAATGATTGTTATGGAGAGAATAAGAAAACCACTCCACTAGTATATATTAATCGTATACGAGAGTACTATATGGGCCTGGCTTGACTTAGTGCACCTGCCTTTGGGTTTATGACAGGTGGGCCCAAAATGTGGCTGGTTCACTGTCATACAGCCAAAAGCAGTGCAGTGAAGGCATCGAAGCTCGATCCGTTACTACAGTAGTATATATATAAGTGGGAGCCTCGGCGCTTGTTAGCTAGGGTTTGCACTCTCCACGCTTCGCCGCACTACATATATGTTACCTTTGGAGGCTCGGCGTTCATTTGCTAGAGTTTGCTATATTCACGATCTCTCACCCTCTCTTCACGAGATCTAAACAAGACTGCGTTGGCCTCTTGTCTCTCTCTCCCCCTCACAGTTGGTGAAGGGCGTCGTATCCCGTCGCACCGGGAAGGGAGGAGGTGCAGCGTTCACTCTATCGCCTTGGCGAGGAGGCAATCAGCTGCCGGCTGCTGTTCTCTTTCACCCAGCGCATGTGGGAGGTCCACCGATCCTTCTTCCTCGCTGTCGTGCGTGGTGTGGGTAGATCCGGCCTCCCGCCTTGCGCCTTGCCACATCCAGCGACCCTAAGGTATAAGTTTCTTTGAAACCGTCGTTGCTCTAGCTGCATGTGGATCTTTTTGATCTGTAGTGAACCTAGGTCTTGGTTCAAAGAGGAAAGAAGGGTGCGGTGGGCTGGAGCAGAATCTGGGGCGTGGTTCAATGAGGAAAGGAGGCGGAAAGTAGTATAGGCGGCTATCGAGCCGCTTTATAGGTCGAAAAGGGAAAAGGGGTAACCGGTACACACATCTGTAAGAACCGATCTCTTTGTTGAAAAGGGAAAGAAAGCGGGGGTCGGGTAGTTTTTGCAGGACTAGATTTGCTGCCCTCACTTAGGAAAAAGGTTCAAAGAGAACAAATATGGGACCAACGCATATATGTTGCTTGGCTACATACTCTGCATCACCCATTTATCGTGTGGGCCGCACATGGTGCTGGCATGTCCCATACAACTATTTTGCTTTTGTTAATCTAAGAATGCCGCGAAAAATTGAAGCAATGCTCTTTGTTAAAGTAAATTACATTTTTAACGAATTTTATTTCAAGAGAATGTCTCATTAATATGAATCAATGCAACCGTTTTAGAAATGCTACTATCCTACTTTGTTTTCCATCAAGATAAGTTAGATGCTTCTTTACATCACCGTTTGTTTCATCCTCCTTTATCGGTAAGTAATTGTTTCCTTTTTTGCCTCTGTTAAAACAGGGTGTCGATTCAACTTGTTGCTATTGCGACATTTTGCTTAGCTACTCGAAACACTTATGTTTTAAGAGTGTTTTGTGCAGTTTAACTTGAATGTCACACGGTGACTTTGCTTAATTTTGTGGGCTGCACAAAGGAGATCGAGATTTGTTTCCACTCTTAGTGGCGAGTTGTTTCAAATCTTGGTCTCATCCACATGATGTCTTGATGTGCTTTGAAATGTTGTGCTACTTGTTTTGGTATTGTTTTAAATAAATGTTGAATTGAAGCTATTGTATTGCTGTCTTTTCCCATTAAGTAGTGAACAAAATGGGACCAACCCGGACATGATGCTTGTTGCTTTGTTACAACAAATTTAGCATCACCCCTTTATAAGCCAATAATTGATGCCACTCTCGAATTAACTACTGAATCTTATTTCAAAATTGCAACACTTGTTAGGGATTGGCGGGATTACCATTTTGTGGCGCATGTTTCATCCTCCTTTATTAGCGATAATTGATTCCTTTTTTGCCTCTATTTAAGCAGGGATATCTATTCAACTTGTTGCTATTGCGACATTTTGCTTCTTCGTGAAACACTTTGCTTGATTTGATTGCAATTTGCACAAAACAAGATTTGATTTCCTATTCATGTTGGCAGATTCATATTTTATCTGGTCTTCTCATGAAAGGTCGATCAGGCCTTCATCCACATGATTGTGTAGTGTGCTTTGAGATGTTGTGCTACTTGTATTGGTACTGTTTTAAATAAATGTTGAATTGAAGCTATTGTATTGCTGTCTTTTCCCATTAAGTAGTGAACAAAATGGGACCAACCCGGACATGATGCTTGTTGCTTTGTTACAACAAACTCGCATCACCCCTTTATAAGTAGATGGAAGCACATACCGTTGTTGCGCCCTCTCCCCTGAACTGTTTATGCTTTTCGTTAATCTAATGTCATTTGGTAAAATTAAGCAATGCCACTCTCAGAATTAATTAACTCTGAATCTTAGTTCAAAACTGCAACACTTGTTAGGAATGGTACTATCACTGCTTTGTAGTTCTTTCTACATGTTTAACCAAGGTATTGTTAAGATAATGTCTCTGTTAAAATGAATCGTCGCATTGTTTTAGGAATGATACTTTTCTGCTTTTTAGTTCTTTATACATGTTGAAACAAGGCATTGTTAAGATAATGTCTCGATTAATATGAATGAATCACACTGATTGAGAATTTCTACTCTCTGCTTTGTTTCCCATTAAGGTAAGGTAGATCGGTAGATGTTTTTCTTCTAGGAGTACAAGTCATCAACCGTTATTTCTCGATAATTGTTTCCCTTATACCTTTTGTTTCTTACGGGGATATCACAATTAAAGCTCGGTTTTATTCCGACTTGATTTTAGTTCAAGCTGCACAAAAAAGAGCCAATGTGTCCAAGGCAAGCTGCTGCATTCTTTGGGTCAGTTGGTGGTTCCACTTTGCGAAAAAAGCGATCCTTGTTTGCGCTACATTCTGAAGGAATGATCGAGAAGCTTTCTGAGTATTAGGCCTTCCACTATGTAGGCCAAAAGAGGTGCCAATTTCACCTTTTCTTAGTTTGGCACGAATCCTCCATTGCTTGACCGGTGCCATAAATAGTAGACACGGTGACATGACTAGTCTGCGGATACCATTGGCAATTTAACAACCGTGGAGTGCCACAGGCAAAAGTGCCCAAACAAGTACAAGTGACATGACTCCATGATCATAGGCATTACATATTTTGAATGGGAAAAGCTTGTCAAAGTTTAATCATTGATGTTAGCAAGCGGCAGGACTCCACGATCATAGGCATTACATATTTTGAATGGGAAAAGCTTGTCAAAGTTTAATCATTGATGTTAGCAAGAAGGCGTTAGTTTAATATATTGGAATTGGAAAACCTTGTCAAAATTTGCTCATTGATGTTAGCGGAAGACATGCATTTGATATTTTTGAGTGGGGCGCCCTTCTTTGTGAGCAGCGTCGAGTGTTTTTCCTATTCACGTGTTCGGTTTAGAAGTAAATAGTTACTCTGCTGAGATATTCTGTGTTAAGAGTTTGTTACGAATATTGTCTATGTAATGCCAGGCCTTGTGTTTGATTGCAAAGTTGAGCTTGGAATGTTGTGGCATGCGGCATCACGAGCTGTTCACCGTGCCTCCTGAGAATAATGCTTCGTATTGTTTTGCATGTCGATCTAATGCCAGTGATTTTCTTGTTAAGAAGATCATCCTCTTCATTGTTTCCATGCTTAAGAAGCTCATCGTATGATGTTTCATTCATAGCCTATCGACAAGTCGGGTAGGTTAGGCGTGAAACAATATGATCTTCCGACCAACTCATGATATTAGGCGTGATTGGATCATCGTTTTCCAACCAAAACCGCTTGTAAAACTGGCGCTTGTAAATTAAAGCAGATGGTCTCGGCGAAAGGCGCTTGGTTGGTCGATTTCGACTAGTAAAATATCGAAGTACTTCACACACGATAAAAGCGCTGAGCGTCACTCGGACGATTGCTAATCCAGCCGTTAGCTGCTGTTTCAGCCTTGCCCATGGATGGCATGATATGCACGTCGTGCATGTATCGTCTGATAATGTCGTCCATATAGCGGTGCTCGTAAAATATCTGTTGGTATCTCAAATTACACGTAACCCGCGGTTTTACTTATAGACCTCGGGCCCTCGGTTTCATTACGCTGTATTTTACCGTTGTTTCGATGACAAGTAAATTACACTTGTATGTTCATACAGGTTTGAAATAAACGAGCTCCCAAGCGCGGCCTTACCGTTTCATGCCGTCTCGGTTTCTCGAAGGTGCTCATAGGTGTCCGATGATCACGGCTTCTGAATGAGCGGTGGGTCTTTATGTCAGACCTCTGTAGGGCCCACGAGGCCCTCTCCATTGTCCTTCAAGTTGTTGCGCTTTCGCCGTGGCGCCGAGCATTATTAACATGGTCAGCGAACATGAGGATTCAGGAGATGACTTTATTTTGTTGGATGACACTAGGGACCCACTAGGGCATGGCGTGCGTACACAAGTGCCTCCTTATTATGTACAACTATATTTTTTTGCTTTCTCTTGGTTTCTGACATCACGGTCCCACACCATTGTCAACCTATGTAGTCAATATAAGCGCAAATGGGCTATAAGTTCTGCCACACACTTGTGGGCCTACTAAGTGTGCGTCCCTAAAAAAATAAGTTGGGCGTATGCAAGGCTTTGTCAACTTATTATAGTCAACACACGGTTCTAGCAGCAGTGGCTGTTGGATGTCTATCCAACAGATGTCGTGCTTCTTCTTCAATCTCGAATATTCTTAGCTTAGGCCGCCCAAAAAATGATTCCCCCCTGACATCTGGGGTGCACCGTTTCGAAGGCCGACCTGTGGGCCTACTAAGTTGGAGCGTACCAAGGGCTTTGTCAACTTAGTCAATATAAACGATTCTAGCTTCAGTGACCGTACAATGTCCATCCAATGGCCGTAGTGCTTCTTCAACCTCTGGTCTTCTTGGTCCAACCGCCCAAAGCAGCGCCGGTCGTGCCGCCTACTCGTGCCTCCGTGGCGGCTGTGCTTTGCCGTGGAGGCCTCACCGCCCCATACTACTCCCACGCTGGCAGGGCCATCCTTCACTCACCCACCCCTGTTATTACTGCGGTGGCGGCAGCCTCACACGCCAGCCGAACGATGAACCCTCGTACTCCTCTCGCGTGGGCTTCCTTGCCGCGTCTTCCCGGCTCCGCGTCGTCCCCTTCCTAGGCGTCGCCGTCGTCCACCACCACTGGTGCTCTCGGCGCGGTGTGGTCAGCGTGGTCAACGGCGACTTACATCGGAAGATTCTTGTACATGGAGAGGTGACAGGCTGGGTCCTGGCGGCTGACGCAGGAAGTACCTCCTTATTCGCGGAAAATAATTATTCCTCCACGACAGCGAGGACCCACGGACCAGGCCACCTTATTTCGAAACGTTTCCCCTAATTGCTGGGACCCACGGACGGAGACCACCGTATTTGAAAAAAGCATTCCCCGCTATCAGCTCGGACCGACCCGGAAGTGCCTCTTTATTACGCACAAGAAAGATGAATACTCCCCACCTATTTGGGACCCACCTTGGTGGGTTGGCTGACTTAATGGGCCTACTAAGTTGATGGGGACGGAGGGCTTTGTCAACTTAGTCAATATGAACGATTCTAGCTCGATTGAGCGTCGATGTCCATCCAACGGCGTAGTGCTTCTTCAACCTCTGGTCTTCTTGCTCCGGCCGCCCAAAGCAGCGCCCGGTCGTGCCGCTGCTCCTGCCTCCGTGGCGGTGTGCTGCCACGGAGGCCTCACCGCCCTACTATTCCACCGTGGCTGGGCCTGCGGCGGCGGCAACCTCACACTGCAGCGAATGGTGAACCCTCATACTCCTCTCCGCATGGGCATCCCTGCGGCGTCTTCACCGGCTCCGCTCGTCCCTTCCTAGGCCTCGCCGTCGTCCACCGCCCTGGTGCTCTCGGTGGCGTGGTCAGCGTGGTCAAGAATGACTTCCGCCGGACGTGGAGAGGCTGGCGGCTGGGTCCATAGCCCATGAAAGAAGTGCCTCCTTATTCTGCGGAAAATAAGTTCCTCCACGACGGCGAGGGACCCATCGGACGGGCCACCATATTTCATGAAAAAACGTGTCCCTCATTGCTGGGACCCACAGCTACACCTTCCATGCGCAAGGAAGTGCGTCCGGGCAAAAAATTCGCCCCCACGGCATTGGGACCCACCAGCTAAATCTTCCGCCGCAAGGAAGTGCGTGCGGGCAAAAAAAGCGATTCGCCCCCACATGCTGGGACCCCGGCTACATCTTCGCCGCAAGGAAGTGCCTAACGATCGGGACCCACCTGGTGAAGCGTGCGTGGCGTTGTCATTACAGTGCCAAACATATCGTACATCTTGGTCGATGTAGAAGCGGCATGCGATGTCGTAGTAGAAACGCGCTGCGTGTCGTAGTAAGCGCTGCGTAGCATGTACGTATGTCAGCGGCGAGTGCAAGTGCAAAGAAAATCTGACCATGTATGTATGCGTCGGCGGGGCTCCGTGTACATGGTTGGGTCGGAGCGGAGAAACATCGTCGTAAATCGCATTCATGGGAGGCAGAATGCGTCGTGTTCGCGGGGAGCAGCGAGCAGCGTGGGAGCCAACGGCTGGGTCGGAGCGGAATGCGTGGCCATGTTCATCGGAGGCTTGGGCGGAGCGAGCGATGGAAGCGAGGCTGGCGTACCGCTGGCGGAGAAGCAGACCTCCTACATTGAGCAGAGGTCTGTTGATCGGGAGGTGTGGCGTGCCGCAAAAGCAGAGAAGCGGACCTCCTACAGTCGAAGCAGGGGTCTGTTGACGGGAGGGTGTGGTGTACCGCAAAGCGGAGAAGCGAACCTCCAGCGGTCGAAAGCGGAGGTCTGTTGGTCGGGAGGGTGTGGCGTGCCGCAAAAGCGGATGAAAGCGGACCTCCCTACGGTGGAAGCAGGGGTGGAGAGGTGTGGCGTACCGCCAAAGCGGATAAAGCGGACTTGTGTTGGAGCACTATGGTGAAGCAGGGCTCTGTTCGCCGGGAGGGTGTGGCATACCGCAAGCAGGACTCCACGAGATCTGTTCACCTCCACCATCGACCTCCTCCGGCCTCCACGGGCTACCGTCGACCTCCTCCAGCCCTCTGGGCTCCTGTTCATCCAGCCTCCACGGGCTCCTATTCATCCAGCCTCCACCTTACGCTTCTCCACGGCTCTGTTCAACCACCCCTCCACGGGCACCCCTCCACGTCTCTGTTCATCGGCCCTCCACACCACAGGGGTCTGTTCAACCACCCCTCCAGGCACCCCTCCACGTCTCTTGTTCTAGCCCTCCACCACCACGGGGTCATGTTCATCCGAGCAGCGCCACCGCTCACTGTTCATCAAATCCCCCATAACACTCACTATTCATCCGAGAGGCAACATCGATTGGCTTGATTAGCGGCGATGGCGAAGAATCGCTCGATCGGGTTAAGTTAACGACCATCGATCGATCGCTCGGGTTCGATAACGCGGTAACTGCGGTGCAATCGCTTCGGGTTCGATTAGAGCCAACGCCTCTCTCGGGTTGATTAGAAACCAGCGCCTACGCACACGCAGCAGCGTCGTGTGCGAGAAAGCGATGCATCGCTCGGCCCGACCTCCCACCATAGCTGGGAACTCCCGAAATTTTCCTGCCCTCGCTTCTACCACGGTTTTTCCGTCATGGACAGCCCAAAGAATGTCATGCAGCTGCATCTCCGGCCCGCCCGGGGAAAAGCCCATTTACTGTCATGATTTTTTGTCATGAAGTAAGGCCCACCACATCTATGATGATACGGGTTTTGTCACAATTATCGTCATAGAAGTGTCATATGTATGACATAATTTTTCGTTCGGCCCAAAATGTCGGTGATGTGTCTTTTTTTGAAGTACTGCTGCTAACTAAAGCCGATCGATTGGATGAACTGATGGCGTTGCGGGGAGGGTTGGATGAGCGATGGCGGTGGCGTTGCCTCTGGATGAACGAGGACCCGTGGTGAGGTGGAGGCTGGATGAATAGTGAGCGATGGAGGGGTGGCCCGTGGTGGGGTGGTTGAGCAGGACCCCATGGTGTGGAGGGCTGGATGGCGATAAAGCGAGTGGAGGGTGGTTGAATAGTAGGCTGGTGGAGTAAGCGGCGGTGGAGGTTGGATGAGCGAGGAGCCGTGGAGGCTGGAGGAAGTCGACGGTGGAGATGAACGGTATCCGTGGAGTCCGTTTTGCGATGCGCCACACCCCTCCCGATGAACAGGACCCCGTTTGATCGTGGGAGGTCCGTTTAAATCCGTTTGCGGTGAGGCCACACCCTCCCGATCAACGGGACCCCGTTTACATTGTAGGAGGTCCGTTTCGTCCGTTTCTTGATGAAGCCACACCCTCCCGATCAACATGACCCCCGTTTCGGCCGTAGGAGGTCCGTTTAAATCCGTTTTGCGATGCCACACCTCTCGATCAACGGGACCCCGTTTACGACCGTAGGAGGTCCGTTTCGCCGTTCTGCGATCGCCACACACCTCCGATCACGGGACCCGTTCGAGCGTGGGAGTCCGTTTGCTCCGTTCGCGATGCGCCGAGCCTCGTTTCCATCGCTGTTCCGTCCAAGCCCTCCCGATGAACCGACCACACATTCCATTCCGACCCAGCGGTTGGCTCCCCATGAACACGGCAGCGGCGCTGTTTCTCCGTTGACCCAGCCATGTACGTATCGCGGTAGGCGTTTGAGACCCGCCCGTATGTACACATCGTGGCGTATTTTCTTTCTTGCACCACGGCGGCTTTATGCGTGCGTGTACATGCTACGTGCGCCTCTACTACGACATGTGCGGCGCCTCTACATCGACCGAGTATATATATGCGTACACGTTCGCGACCAGAATGACAACACTACGTGCGCTTGACGACGGTGGGTCGGTATGGGAACTTCCTGCGCATGCGAAGATGTAGCTGGTGGGTCCCAGCGATCGAAGCGAATCGTTTTTTGCGGACGCACTTCCTTGCATGCGAAGGTGTAGCTGGTGGGTCCAGCGGTCGAGGCGAATCGTTTTTTCTGGGCGCACTTCCTTGCGTGCAAAGATGTAGCTAGTGGGTCCCGGCGGTCGTGAGGGCTTATCGTTTTTTCCTGCGCACTTCCTTGCATGCGAAGATGTGGCGGTGGGTCCCAGCGGTCGGAAACATTTTTTGTGAAATCGGTGGCCCGTCCGGTGGGTCCCATTGTCGGTGGAGGAATCATTATTTTGCGGCGTAATAAGGAGGCACTTCCTTGCTGCGGCCATGGACCCGATTGTCAACCTCTCCACGTATAGTCCCGTCCGATGGAAGTCGTTCCTTGACCACGTTGACCACGGCGCGAGAAGCACCACAGCGGTGGGCGACGGCGAGGACTAGGAAGGGGACGACTTCGGGCAGGGGAAGGCGCAGCGATGGATGCCGCGAAGAGAATCTGAGGTTCAGCTTGGTTGGGGCTGATGTGAGGCTTTGTCATTTGTAGAATAACGGGGTGTGGGTGAGTAGAGGGATGGCACTGGCCAGCGTTGGGAGTAGTAGGGGGCGGTGAGGCCTCCAGCGGCATCCTGCCGACCCACGGGAGGCGAGAACCTGACACGACCGGGCTGGTTTGGGCGGTGGAGCAAGAAGAGTAGAAGACCGAGATTGAAGAAGCACTACGGCCGTTGGATGAACATCGTGCAGTAACGAGAGCTAGAATCGTTCATATTGACTAAGTTGACAAAGCCCTCCGTCCCGTCAACTTGGTGGGCCCTAAGTCAGCCTCCCACTATCTTTGGGTTCGGTGGCGAGGGAGTAATCATTTTTGTGCATAATAAGGAGGCACTTCCTTGCGTGCGAAGATGGCTGAGTGGAGTCCGACATGTCGTGAGAGACACGTTTTTTAAGTGAAATCTGAAGGCCCTTCGGTGGGTCTCAAATGTCGGTGGAGGAATCATTATTTTGCGGCGTAATAAGGCATTTCCTTGTGTGCGGCCGTGGACCCAGTATCGGCCTCTCCGCACGATCTACTTCCGATGGTGTGCGTTCGTTGACCACGTTGACCACGCCGGCGCGGCTATCAAAGTGGTGGGCGGCGATGAGGCCCAGAACGACAATGGCGGAGATGGGAAAAGCGGGGGAGTAGAGTTGCGGGAGCGAAGAGGTGTCTGAGGTTAGCTGGTTCTAGTGCGGTGTGGTTGGCGATCGGTGGAGAAGAAAAGGAGGTGTGGAGGGTGGAGGGATGGCCTGGCCAATGGTGGAGTAGCGCTTCATAGCGAAGCGTGCTAAGCGAGCTGCTAGCAAGGAGGCGGGGAGGTGGTCCGGCGAGGGCTGGAGGAAGAAGGCGAAGATTGAAGATGGATGCGGTCGTTGGATGTAAATCAGCGACTAACATCGAGAATCATTTGTTGACTAAATTGACAACGACTTGCGTTGGCCGACCTATTGGCCCATTTCAGCCTCCAAAATGTGGCACCTATTCAACCCATTTTTGAGAATTTACAATCTTTTTTGTGCGGTAGAATTTACAGTCAATTTGATCTATTTTTTGAATTACAGCCATTAGCTGGGCTGGGTGAACAAATAATGTAGCGTCCATGCGGCCCATTTATTTTATTTCCTAAAAAATTACAGGCCATTTGCACTTTCTCAAAATACACGATTTTCTTTGGGCTGATTCTAATTATAATGTTGGGTTGGGCAAGCAATGTTATCAAAAAAATAAAAAGGGCTGAGCATTTTGTTATAAATATATTTAAATAATAAGTGATATTATTACATTAGTCCTTAAATCTTACCAAGCTTTTGTACACAATCACTAGGATTTTCATGCCAAAACAATCCAGGATTTTATTTGTTAAGAAATTATTTTTATAAGTTAATAAGATGTGGGATATTGTTTTCTTACATATGTAATTATCGATAAATATATGATGACAATAAAATAATATATAATAACATATAAAATAATTTAAATATATATAATATAGTTAGAAGGAAACATAAGTTGGACTGGCGTTCCTATTCTTATATAGAAAAATAGAACAAACCTGCGTTTTCTTCAAAAAATACATAAATTGGGCTGCCAAAAATAAAACCTCGGATGGGAGGTCCATAGGCGGTCGATACATGGCGGCCCTAAGAAAATACAAACAGGCCTATGGACCTCCCATCCGAGGTTATTGGGCTGCGCATGTTAAAAATGAAAGCCTAGGCAGGGCAGCCCAAAACCACGTCCAACACTTGCCAAAACTTTGTCCCTCGTTTTCTACGTGTTTACCTTTTCGACATTGTGTGGGCATTTTGTTGTGCATCATATGAAGATGTGCTATGCATGAATGTTGATCGGCATGATGTTAAGCGGCTGGTAGTTCCATTTTGACCATGAATAAAACTTCCAACATGATGTTAACCCTGTTTGAAAAGGCCGTGTTAATATAAATGCTACTGCCTCTGAAAGTTGCGATTTCTTATCTGAAACTGGACTTGCGATTTCTTATCTGAAACTGAAACTTGTAGTTTCTTCTCGAGAATCACATTATGCACTTTTATACTCCTATGAAACTACATTTTTTAGTGCTAAAAATAGATCTCTAGAATTCATAAAATACTTCATATGCTCAATCACACAAATCTGAAATTCAAAAGACATTCATATCTGAAAGTACTCTCAAAATACACAACACAATACACAATTCACAACCTGCAAATCTGACAACCCTAAGCTCCTCTCGACAATTCACAACCTGCCCGACTATTGGGCTGGGGAGGCCCCCTCCTATTCCTCGGTGGCAGACATGCCCGTGAGGACGATGTGAGCAGCGAGGAGGCGATGGCGGGGAAGCGTCGTCAGACAACTGCTTTTCTCCTCTTGCAGTTGGGTTCGATCGTGAAGACTCCACCGGCTCGCTCTGGCAGGACACCCTCACACCGCGCACCACTGTAGATGCTCGATCCTTCAATCTCTGGTGGATGCTCCATCTGGGATCGATACTCCACCACCGCTCCCTCACGATCGGATTCGGTGAATCTGTTTGCTCCATGGCCCGGAGGAGCAGCTCTATGTACTCAGTGCGACTCCCTCAGAGTATCGCCGCCTTTCCTCTGTTGCAGATATTTGGCCATGGATGTCGCCGTGCGCTAGTTGGTCCTTGTTGTCAAACCAAGACCGTATCTCCAACATCCTAGCTAGCTTCGAAGTGCCGTCTGCGATCCTCACGTGTCGGTTGTACTCCTCCATCGATCTACTTCTCCACAGCACCTTCACTCACGGTGGTCTTTGAATGGAAGAGAGGAGCAGCGCTGGTTTTGGATTAGAAGCGGGAGAGAGGAGGCGGCGTGGTTTTGGATTGGAACAGGAGAGGAGGCGGTGGTTTGAAATGGAAGAGGAGAGGGCGGCACTAAATTTAGATTGGAGCAGGAGAGGAGCAGCGGTGGTTTAAGAGGAGAAAAGAGCGGAAAGCGGCGCTGGTCTTGGAAGTATTTTTTGTTGTTTTGTGTATTTTGGGTCAAAGTTTGACCACGTCTCTGTATTTGACAAGCAAAATGTGAATGCATGTCACCAAAAATTGTATCGTTTGGTTAGTATCTGAATGTACTTTCAAATTATATTATTTTGCAACGTATAACATATATTTTATGTGCGAAAATCATGGTCAATTATGACCCGAGAATAAAGGGAGACTAGTTAATGTGGGTCGCTTTCTTAATTGAAGGATAAATTGATTTTGATTTTGATCCGATCCACATGCTTGGCCCTCTCGTCCAATCCTAAATCGCTGCCTTGCTCCTCTCCCTCTTCTCCATTGCAAAACCACCTCCTCTCCTCTCCATCATCTCCATTCCAAAACCACCATCTCGCCTCTCCCTCTTGATCTTCTCCATTGCAAAACCACCTCCTCTCTCTCCATCATCTCCATTCCAAAACCACCGTCTCGCCTCTCCTCTTCGATCTTCTCCATTGCAAAACCACCTCCTCTCCTCTCCATCATCTCCATTCCAAAACCACCGTCTCGCCTCTCCCTCTTGATCTTCTCCATTGCAAAACCACCTCCTCTCCTCTCCATCATCTCCATTCCAAAACCACCATCTCGCCTCTCCCTCTTGATCTTCTCCATTGCAAACCACCTCCTCTCCTCTCCATCATCTCCATTCCAAAACCACCGTCTCGCCTCTCCCTCTTCCTATTGCCAGACCACCTCTCTCTTCCATCTTCAGCTAGCACGGACCCTCGGAAGGACATCTATGGAAGGATCGGCCGAATCGAGCGAGATCGCCGCGGCGACCGAGCAAAGATTAGCCAGGTTGAAGGAGATCCTTAGTTGGTTTGACAATGAGTGGGAGATTCGAGGGCAGTGCGAGCCATGTGGCAATGTATGCGAAAGAAGCGAGGCAGCGGAGGCGATGAGGCGGCGATGTACATGTACTCCTCGGTGGCGATCACGCGCGATCCTCCGAGTTCATCAGTATCTCCTATAGGCGATGGAGCAACAGATTAGCCCGGCTGACGGTCGGAGGAGGTGGTGGGCGGTCTTGAAGGTCGAGCACCCAGAGGATAACGAATCGATCAGGTATGGTGTTGCGTTCGTGAGGTGCGAGGCAGCCGAACCACGGGGAATTCGTTCTCCCACCGCAAGGAGGCCGGATGGCGCGGCGTCGCTTCCCACGTTCTACCACGGTTCCCTCGGTGCTCGCCTTCGTTTCAGCAATGGCGTGATGGGGTTTAAGGTAAGCTTCACTTTTAACCTAAAATCATGCTTATCAGTCTCCGAGTACTCACATAATCACCCTAAAATAGCTCTGGACCTTTGGGTCAAAGTTGTGACACGATGTACAAATAAAGAAAAATAGATTGGTGCTTCTTTGGAAAAGAGTACTCCTAGAAAACTGCCAATATAAGCTACTAGTATTTGGTTAGAGGATTTGCTGCCGAGAAAGATCCGTCCCACGAGAGCGCCACACATCCTTGGTGGTGGTGGATGCCAATCGTGCATGCAACATGGTTGGTGTCGGTAATTTTACTTGGCACCTCACTTTCTGCATATATGCGGTTCCATACGTACATTTGTGCAGTTCCACAAAATGCAGCTGAATAACCCTGTTTGCACAGATAATGAAAAAGCGTGATTACATTATAGTGGCACTAGTTGATGAAACACACAAAATAAATAGAAGAAAATATTGCGATAGTATCATAGTATGCCATGCTGCGAGGTGAGATGGCTGTGACGCCTCATCGGTACGCCTCATCTTGGACATCGTCCCAAGTCTCCCAGATACACCTTACGCGGTGATGAACATCGGTGTACATCGGTAGTACAAGGAGGCGCCTTGAGACATTCAAATCTCTATTTTGTACATATCAACTAAAATTAAGCACCCAGTTTGCGAAGCGGCAAACATTAACAATGGGACTAGTTGATGAAACATACTTTAACAAAGAGAAGCACTTTCTTTATCTACATTGGAAATGAAATGATAGAGATGACACTTGCTCTATTTTAAGCTGTATTATTACTTCATTTTATCGGTGACACTAGAGATTGACGGTGGCAAGCAAGGTGTCTGCGTGCATCATGAGATGGAGGCGGGGGTGCTTAGGCTGGGATCTTGGCTGGCTCTTTCGGTCACCAACATGGATGATTCAATTCATGGGACCTTTTGGTGCAGTTCACCTAAAATGAAGCAATGTCCGTGAGCTAGCAGCTTCTTCTTCAATTTTTTTTAAGAAAGGGCTCCAGCCCGGTTCCATTTCATCGAAAAAAAACCCACGAGCTTCTTCTTCATTAGTTGCAATAAAATTGAGCAACATCAAGGTTGGTTGTGAAGCTCTGGAATGCTCAACTATAATTTGGATATCATTTGTGCAGTTCAACTAAGATCGGCGTGAAATGTATATCTCTGTTTGCACAAAAAGGTGGAAAGGAGGGTGACTAACAAGTGATGAAACATGCATCAAATGAAAAGAAGCATGTTCCTTATCTGAATAAATCCTACAAGACGATAGCAATTTCTAAGCGGTGGCATTGCTAGATATTAGTGTGGGCATTAGGATTAACTATGACAACCGTTAAATATGACATTACTTTGGGCAGCGGGAGAGTAGGCGGACCAGGGCAGTTGCATTTCTAACGAAAAGAACCAACTTATCTTAATGGGAAATTTTAGCGGGACATGTAAAAAGTGCCATTGATTCATATTCTTGGAGGCATTACATTGAAAACAACATTGGTTTAACGTGTCCTTACTTTTAACGGTGTGACTGCTACATTTTACGGTGGCATTACATAAGAGTGGCTCGGGGCAACAAACATCAAACAGGATATCTGGGTTGGTCCCATTTTTGTTCGGTATAGCCACCTTATCTTGTGTGAGGCTAGCAAATCTAGTCTGGACTTACTCACGTTGACTTGTCCCCATCCCCACTTTCTTTCCTTTTTCAACCAATAGATCGGGTTTATATTGAGTTTGTCTTTGCGTTTCCTTTATTTCCCTATTAGACCTAGAGACGGTTGGATAGCAGGTCTACTACTTTTCGCCCCATTATTTCCTCTTTCGACCAAGTCCTAGATTCAGGTAACAAATCCTCCCCACCCCCCTTTCTTCCTTGTTTGAACCAAGTAGTACTAGATTGAGTGCATGAACTAGTTTTACCTCTTAAGCGTAAAAAAATGGTGGTTTTGAACAGCCGATCGATCCTATCTGAGGGGGCACGAGAAATAGTAAAAGATACAAATGCAGCGACGTATGGGCTCGGGAAATAAACAAGGCGGTTTGAAGGAAGTTATACACGATGGTGCGTCGGGATGTCGCTAGGTGGGCGGTGGAGGCGGATCTGCCCACTACTACATGAGGAAGAAGGGTCGGAGGCCCTCCCTGCATATGATGCTTAGGAGAGAGCGACAAAGCAGGCTGATCGGGACCATGCTTGATGGGTAAAGCCATCGCCGAGGGCGACCGCGTGAGCGTTGCACCTTCTCACCTTCCCCGCCGGAGAGGATCCGGTGGATCTGTGACCAGCGGTGAGCAGAAGAGAGAGAGAGAGAGAGTGTAGCCACATTGTAGTGTTTAGATCACAGAGGCGAGGCGATTGTGAAGAGCAACACTAGCAAGCAAGCGCGGAGGCTCCTGCCTATATAGTGGAGTAGTACTAGTTTTCTTTTGTCTACGGAGCCGCTTGACCTCGTCAATGACTGTCGAGAAGTCTTCATGCCGCGTGGCCGGGCGCGGTTGTCGTCATTTTGATCTGAAGCGCGGATTATAACATATACACGAAAAAATGCCACATGACAAGAAATCATAACCTCCTGCCCAAAGGAGACAACATGAATCCCGGCGGACAAACTAGGCGAGGAACAAAGCTCAAATTAAAGATAAACTTCGTAGAAAAGGGGTCCGTCGATAGATGTCCTAATTAACATAGCGGCTTGACCTAGATGGCAGCCGAGTAGTCACTATTCATGCATGTGCCCCCAATGACTAGCCCAACTCGGTTGTCGGCTGTTTAACCCTCGCGATGATCCGAAGCACATGACACCTAATTTTGCGAGATGACAAGAAACCTTTTTAGATTTCTCACCACAACTACAGCCATGTACAACACAGCCTGCATGATATGTGAGCGATAGCCAATCCAGGATGTCTGCTTTGGTCTGGTCACATGCATGGAATGACCCGATCTTCCGTGTCTTGCGAGGGATCATCCGAGCACCAACGTAGTACAACACTTCTCTAGTACTATCGCTCGTCTCCCTCTTCTATTAAGTCACCCGACTTGCGGGGCGAGGTGTGCCTATGGTGGGTTCTCAATTGCCGTCCACATGTGTGTGCAAAGCGCAATATGTGTAGCGTTCCATTCGAAGAGCAGCGTGCGGACGACCGACCGTGCAAGGTGCGGCAGCTTGCCAGGCCAGGCGTCTTGTATACTCCGTACATGTACCGCCATTTTTCTAGGCGCTTTGCTCCATGGCGTAGGCGCAATCCATGGATACAAAATTAGTATCATACTATTTAATAGTCGAGGCGGGGCCTAGTCGGTTCGGCAGTGGCGAGAGAGGCGAGGGTAGGCTGCTAACAAGCGTGAAAGTGTGTGATTTGACAGGCGAGTTCTTCTTTGAACAGGTGGGGCCCGTGATTTGACTTGCCATTATCATTTTAACTGCGGTGCTACGACCGGCGTGAGTCTCCCGATTCCTGACCACCTCCATACAGGTGCCTCTCCCAATGCTCCACCATGTAGTAGGCTGGCTCTTGCATGAGAGCCCACTTCTCCACTTTTCCTTGCCTCTCTTTCCTCCACATATGCAAAAATGCCATGTAAAGCACACTATTGTACTTACTTTTACTTGCTCCTACATGTGCTTAAGCTTGCCACATAGGCATAAAGTCGATGTGGCAAGTTAATCAGAAGAGAGAGACTAGTTTGGTGACCCAAGGAAGAAAGCGGTGCTAGCGGCGTGTACCTAGGTGAAAAGACAATTTTGAGTCTATAGCTAATTAAATGAAACAAACTTAGCAACACCATTTCATTGGAAGGGTCACTCCTTGGCAAATGCAATAAATACTAGTACTCCTTGTGCCCATAATATAAGAACGTTTTGGCACTACACTAGTGTCAAAAGCGTTCTTATAAGAGACGGAAAGAAATCTGGAGAAAAGATAGAGAGAAGTAAAAAAATACACTTATAGCCAAAACCTTGTTGTAGTATGAGTGACTAAGTGATGACTATGTATTCTTTGAAACCGTCGTTGCTCTAGCTGCATGTGGATCTTTTTTGTCTGTAGTCGAATCTAGGTCTTGGTTCAGGAAAGAAGGGTGCGGTGGGCTGGAGCAGAATCTGGGATGGTTCAATGAGGAAAGGAGGGCGGAAAGTAGTATAGGCTGGCTATCCAGCCGCTTTAGGTCGAAAAGGAAAAGGGGTAACCGGTACACACATCTGTGAGAACCGATCTCTTTGTTGAAAAGGGAAAAAGAAAGCTGAGTCGGGTGGTTTTTGCAGGACTAGATTTGCTGCCCTCACTTAGGAAAAGGTTCAAAGAGAACAAATATGGGACCAAGCATATATGTTTGCAGCTACATACTCTGCATCACCCATTTATCGTGTGGGCCATGGTGGTGGCATGTCCTCAACTATTTGCTTTTGTTAATCTAAGAATGGCGAAAAATTGAAGCAATGCCTTTGTTAAAAGTAAATTACATTTTTGCGAATGTTGTTTCAAGAATGTCTCGTTAATATGAATCAATGCAACCGTTTAAAATGCTACTATCCTACTTTGTTTTCCATCCAAGATAAGTTAGATGCTTCTTTGTCACCGTTTGTTTCATCCTCCTTTATCGGCAAGTAATTGTTTCCTTTTTGCCTCTGTTAAAACAGGGGTGTCGATTCAACTTGTTGCTATTGCGACATTTTGTAGCCTAAAACACTTATGTTTTAAGAGTGTTTTGTGCAGTTCAACTTGAATGTCACACGGTGACTTTGCTAATTTTGTGGAACTGCACAAAGGAGATCGAATTGTTTCCACTCTTAATGGCGAGTTGTTTCAAATCTTGGTCTCATCCACATGATGTCGATGTGCTTTGAGATGTTGTGCTACTTGTTTTGGTACTGTTTAAATAAATGTTGAATTAAGCTATTGTGTTCTGTCTTTTCCCATTAAGTAGTGAACAAAAATGGGACCAACCCGGACATGATGCTTGTTGCTTTGTTACAACAAATTCAGCATCACCCCTTTATAAGCCAATAATTGATGCCACTCTAAATTAACTACTGAATCTTATTTCAAAACTGCAACACTTGTTAGGGATTGGCGATTACCATTTTGTGGCGCATGTTTCATCCTCCTTTATTAGCGATGGTTGATTCTTTTTGCCTCTGTTTAAGCAGGGATATCTATTCAACTTGTTGCTATTGCGACATTTTGCTTAAGCTCATGAAACACTTTGCTTGATTTGATTATTTGCACAAAACAAATTTGATTTCCTATTCATGTTGGCAGATTCATATTTTATCTGGTCTTCTCATGAAGGTCGATCTGGCCTTCATCCATGATTGTGTGGTGTGCTTTGAGATGTTGTGCTACTTGTATTGGTCTTTGTTTTAAATAAATGTTGAATTGAAGCTATTGTATTGCTGTCTTTCCCATTAAGTAGTGAACAAAAATGGGACCAACCGGACATGATGCTTGTTGCTTTGTTACAACAAACTCGCATCACCTTTATAAGTAGATGGGAAGCACATACTGTTGTTAGCCCACTCTCCCTGGAACTGTTTATGCTTTTCGTTAATCTAATGCATTTGGTAAAATTAAGCAATACCACTCTCAGAATTAATTAACTCTGAATCTTAGTTCAAACTGCAACACTTGTTAGGAATGGTACTATCACTGCTTTGTAGTTCTTTCTACATGTTTAACCAAGGTATTATTAAGATAATGTCTCTGTTAAAATGAATCAGTCGCATTGTTTTAGGAATGATACTTTTCTGCTTTTGGTTCTTTATACATGTTGAAACAAGGCATTGTTAAGATAATGTCTCAGTTAATATGAATGAATCACTGATTGAGAATTTCTACTCTCTGCTTTGTTTCCCATTAAGATAAGGTAGATCGGTAGATGTTTTTCTTCAGGAGTACAAGTCATCAACCGTTATTTCTCGATAATTGTTTCCCTTATACCTTTTGTTTCTTACAGGGATATCACAATTAAAGCTCGGTTTTATTCCGACTTGATTTTAGTTCAACTGCACAAAAAGGCCAATGTGTCAAGGCAAGCTCTGCATTCTTTGGGTCAGTTAGTGTTTCACTTTGAAAAAAGCGATCCTTGTTGCGCTACATTCTGAAGGAATGACCGAAGCTTTCACAGTATTAGGCCTTCCACTATGTGGCCAAAAGAGGTGCCAATTTCACCTTTTCTTGGTTGCACGAATCCTCCATTGCTTGACGGTGCCAATAAATAGACACGGTGACATGACTAATCTGCGAGACCATTGGCAATTTAACAACCATTAGGTGCCTGGGCAAAAAGTGCCCAAACAAGTACAAGTGACAGACTCCATGATCATAGGCATTACATATTTTGAATGGGAAAAGCTTCAAAGTTTAATCATTGATGTTAGCAAGCGGCGGACTCCACGATCATAGGCATTACATATTTTGAATGGGAAAAGCTTCAAGTTTAATCATTGATGTTAGCAAGAAGCGTTAGTTTAATATATTGGAATTGGAAAACCTTGTCAAAATTTCATTGATGTTAGCGGAAGACATGCATTTGATATTTTAGTGGGGCGCCCTTAACTGAGACAGCGTCAGTGTTTTCTATTCTGTGTTGGTTTAGAAGTAAATAGTTACTCTGCTGAGATATTCTGTGTTAAGAGTTTGTTCGAATATTGTCTATGTAATGCCTTGTGTTTGATTGCAAAGTTGAGCTTGGAATGTTGTGGCATGCGGCATCACGACTGTTCACGTGCCTCCACGAATAATGCTTCGTATTGTTTTGCATCGATCTAATGCCAGTGATTTGCTTGTTGAAGATCATCCTCTTACTGTTTCCATGCTTAAAGTTCATCGTGTGATGTTTCATTCATAGCCTATCGACAAGTCGGGTGGGTTAGGCGTGAAACAATATGATCTTCGACCAACTCATGATATTAGCCGTGATTGGATCGTCGTTTTCCAACCAAAACTTGTGGCGGCTTGTAAATTATGAGATGGTCTCGGTAACGCTTGGTTGGTCGATTTGACTAGTAAAATATCGAAGTACTTCACACGCGATAGCGCTGAGCGACACTCGGACGATTGCTAATCCGGGTGGCTCTGTTTCAGCCTTGCCCATGGATGGCATGATATGCCGTCGTGCATGTATCGATACGTAATGTCGTCCATATAGCGATGCTCGTAAAATATACTGTTGGTCTCTCAAATTACACCACGTAACCCGGTTTTACTTATAGACCTCGGGCCCTCGGTTTCATTACTTGTATTTTACGTTGTTTCGATGACAGTAAATTACACTTGTATGTTCATACAGTTTGAAATAAACCAGAGCTCCCAATGGCGGCCTTACCGTTTCATGCCGTCTCGGTTTCTCGAAGGTGCTCATAGGTGTCCGATGATCACGGCTTCACGAATGAGCGAGTGGAGTCTTTATATCGAGACCTCCTTAGGGGCCGAGCCTCTCCATTGTCCTTCAAGTTGTTCGCTGCTTACGTGGCGCCGAGCATTATTAACATAGTCAACGAACATGAGATTCGAGAGATGACTTTATTTTGTTGGATGACACTAGGGACCCACTAGGGCATAGCCGTCACGTACACAAGTGCCTCCTTATTATGTACAACTATTTTTTTTTTGCTTTCTTGGTTTCTGACATCACGGTCCCACACCATTGTCAACCCTGTAGTCAATATAAGCAGAAATGGGCTATAAGTTCTGCCACACACTTGTGGGCCTACTAAGTAATAGTCCCTAAAAAAATAAGTTGGCGATTAAGGCTTTGTCAACTTATTATAAAATCGATACGGTTCTAGCAATGAGTGGCTGTTGGATGTCTATCAGGATGTCGTGCCTATTCTTCAATCTCGAATATTCTTAGCTTAGGCCGCCCAAAAAATGATTCCCCGACATCTGGGTGCACCGTTTAGAAGGCCGACACTTAAATTCTACTAAGTTGGAGCGTGCCAAAGGCTTTATTAACAGTCAATATAACGATTCTAGCCCGTTGTGGTAATGTCATCCAATGGCCGTGTGCTTCTTCAACTCTGAACTTCTTGGTCAACACGCCCAAAACTGGCGCCCGGTCGTGCAGCCTACTCGTGCCTCCGTGGCGGCTGTCTCTTTGATGAGCCCTCCCCGTATACTACTCCACCGGCGGTGTCCATCACTCTTACACCTGTTATTACCGCGGTGGCGGCAGCCTCACACATAGCCCGAACGGTGAACCCTCGTACTCCTCTCGCGTGGGCTTCCCTTTGCCAGCGTCTTCCAGGCTCCGCGTCGTCCCCTTCTAAAGCGTCGCGCGTCGTCCACCACCTGGTGCTCTCGGCGCGGTGTGGTCAGCGTGGTCACGGCGAGCTTATCGGAAGATTCTTGTACATGGAGGGCATTTGGGTCCTGGCCGCAAAGTACCTCCTTAATGCGAGGAAAATAATTATTCCTCCACGACAGGGACCACGGACCAGACCACCTTATTTGGAAACGTTCCCTAATTGCTGGGACCCACCGGACGAGACCCGTGTTCGAAAAAAAAGCATTCCCCGCTATCAGCTCGGACCGACCCGGAAGTGCCTCTTTATTCGTACAAGAAAGATGAATACTCCCCTGCTAGTGGGACCCACCTTGGTGGGTTGTGACTAATGGGCCTACTAAGTTGATGGGGACGGAGGGCTCAACTTAGTCAATATATAACGATTCTAGCTCGATGAGCGTGCGATGTCCATCCAGCGGCCGTAGTGCTTCTTCAACCTCTGGTCTTGCTCCGGCCGCCCAAAGCAGCGCCCGGTCGTGCCTTTGCTCCTGCCTCCGTGGCGGCTGTGCTGCCGGAGGCCTCCGCCTACCACTTTGGCACGAAGGCCCTGCGGCGGCCAACCTCACACGCCTTGAATGGTGAACCCTCATACTCCTCTCCGCATGGGCATCCCTGCAGGCGTCTTCACCGGCTCGCTCGTCCCCTTCCTAGGCCTGCCGTCGTCCACATACAGTGCTCTCGTTGGGCGTGGTCGCGTGGTCAGGAATGACTTCCATCCCGAGGCGTGGAAGGCTGGCAGCTGGGTCCATGGCGAAAGAGGTGCCTCCTTATTCTGCGATAATTCCTCCACACAGCGAGGGACCCATCGGACGGGCCACCATATTTCATGAAAAAAAGTGTCCCTCATGCTTTGGGACCGGCTACACCCAGCCATACAAGGAAGTCGTCCGGGCAAAAATTAGCCCCACAGAGGCTGGGACCACCATTAAATCTTATACGCAAGGAAGTGCGTCTGGGCAAAAAAAAGCGATTGCCCCTGGCTGCGGGACCCCAGCTACATCTTCGCGCAGGAAGTGCCTGCGGTTCGGGACCCACCTGGTGAGCGTCGCTTGGCGTTATCGTGCGGTAGCAAACATGCTCATTACCGCTTGGTGATGTAGAAGCGGCTTGCGTGTCGTGGTGAAACCGCGCTCGTAGTAAGCGCTGCGTAGCATGTACCGTATGTCTGTTGCCGTGAGGTGCAAAAAATCTGACCATGTATGCGGCGAGGCTGGTATGCATGGTTGGGTACCGGGCGGGAGAAACATCGGTAAATGCGTGCGCTTTGTTCAGAGAACTGCTTACGAGAATGCGTCGTGTTCATCGGGGAAATGACGAAGCAGCGTGGGAGCCAACCCGGCTGGTGGAAGCAGAATCGCGTGGCCGCATGTTCATCGGAGGCTTGGGCGAAACGGCGATGAAGCGAGGCTTGGCGTACCGCCTGTGAGCAGACCTCCTACATTCGGGCAGAGGTCTGTTGATCGGGAGAGTGTGGCGTGCTGCTAAAAGCGAGAGAAGCGGACCTACGATTGACGAAGTCTGTTGACGGGAGAAATGTGAGTGTGCCGCAAAGCGGAGGCTTGAACCTCCAGCGATTGACGGACGGAGGTCTGTTGGTGGTTATTTGTTCTAGAATCTTCCTATCAAATTGCCCAAATGTTTTCTACATGATTTGCCATTATTTGTTTTACTTTATGTCTTACCCAACAATTCCATGAATCTTAAAATAGATTAGCTTTCTTATAAAAATAGATGATTTTGAATGAAATGAACTATAAAATTAAGCGAACATCTACATCATGCATTATGCTCAAAGCTTCATGCTATAATGTGGTATTTATTCATAATTTGGTTGCCAAATTCATGCGTGCAATGCCGTGTACCTTCTCTAGTCTAAATGGTGTTTGTGTGTGGTTTGTCGTGTTGAGGTGCAAATTTTCTTTTTTGGGTACACTTAACTTTTCTTCGAAATTTCAAGCCGCCTTGTTAGGAAAATTCAAGCTAAGCGTCTCTTCATCGTGTTCGAAATCCGCCTCTTCAACCCCCTTGTTAGCCAAAATATTTAAGATATAACTTTGTCTTGTTGTGCTCACAACTCCCTCCATCTCAACCCCCTTGCTATTCAAATTACAACATGCCGAAAACTCCCCCTTAAAAACCACCGAAATGCCGTGGTACCCCAAACCGAAAGAAGGCTCAAATCGGTGGGGGTACTTTAACACCCCATTTGGACAAGCGGTCTTAAGCCATGGTTCCCCCCGATCCATCCCCATTTCCCAAGGCCCAAAAACCCGGAAACCCCCACCTTAAATGCCACCCGGGGAGCCTCTTCCCCCCTCGTCCCCAACACCTCGGCGTCCTTCATCCCCTGGGATGAGGATCCGTCGTCGATCTCATCGTCCCGGTTCAACCCCTTCACCTCGGAGCTGCCCGGCGTTCCCCTTGTCTTTGCCCCTCCATTCCCCACCCGCCGTCTTCACCCGCACCGGAAGGCATCATCATCACCGTTTCCTCGGATGGCTGCGGCCTTCAGCGCCACCAAAGGGTTGTACACTAATTGCGCATTTTCTTCTTGATTGATCTCACGGTGCTGCGGCCCGGGTCCCAAGCCGACCAGGCGGCTCCAACCACGGCGCGGCCCGGACCACTTCCTCCCCGTCGCTCCCTCGGCGTCCACATCGATGGACTGCTGCTTTAGCTCTCCTCTTTGCTCTGCTCTTGCCTCGGTCCCCTGCTGGTCGCTCTTGCTATTGCTCTTGCTCCTCTTTCTCTTGCTCTTGCTTGCGTCTTTCCGTTCTTCACTTCTAAACTTTTAGGGATCGATTTTGAGGGGGGGGGGCTCGCGGGAAGGAAGAACCAGCCAAGGGGGTGGGGCTCGGGAGGTACCCTATCTATCTTAGGGTTAGGATGGGGCGGTGGTGCGGTGGCAAGCGTTGGCGGGGGGTGGCGAAAAAGGGCTTTCCATGGGGAGGGGCTAGAGGATGGCGGGGCGGACGGCGGTGGGAGTGTTTTAGGGGTGGGCGCCCCCGGGGGGGGAGGCTCTTTTTTCGGTGGTGGTGGCGGCTCGGTGGAGGTTGAAGATGAACAGCAGCCATTGATTTCAATCCAAAGCCTCGGTGACTGAAAAATTCAGTCCCGTGTACCTCACCTTTCTAGTGCGTTCAATTTCTCGCAAAATTCAGTTTCGCGCAAATTCACTTTGACATTAAGTTCTTTTTGAGTTAAGTTATTTCGGTTAAGTTCGTTTCAAGTTAAAATCGGTTC